>JAJAGP010000031.1:0-58504 GCA_025084515.1 Ancistrus triradiatus | reverse complement strand
TGTGATATATACATGTTCATCGTCATTTTATGATTTTAACTCTGTGATACACTCGTTATTACCTTAGATAATCTGTTGGTATTTGCCTTGTTTTGTAGTTAATAAACTTGTTTATAAACCCTTCTGAATTTGCCACCTGGTGTGAGAGTCATTCATTCAAAGGTCGAGAAATACTTTGAATTCACTATTCAGATATAGACTGATCAAGTGTTGTTGTTTCTTTTTCCTGGTTTCCAGATCGGCCAGTGAATTATTTATATTTTTAATAATCGATTTGGTGGTGTCCCGTATTTCTTAATTAATTAATATATAATTTAATTAATAAAGTTTAATTAAAAATTAATCCAATTAAAGTGTAGTCTTAGTTTGCTACACTACTGTCAAATTTCACAGTACATTGTTTCCTGAGAATAATGATGTTTTAAAAGCAGAGGAAAAATTTTATTAAGAAACTGCCCTACAAATGGTTCTCCAGAGATGAGGAGCAACCTCCCTGGTATACACGGTTTTTCTTGTTTCAGTCTTTCACTTATATGTTTTCCACATGCTCAGTGCACATGTGCAGCAGTGTATCCTACCTGGTTACATGACACAGTGAATATGTACACTCTAAAGGTTTGTTTTTAACTGCTTTTTGCAAAGTGACATACTTGATAATACTTATCACACACCCATAATCTTAGATGCTTTGTGTGATGGCATGTGGTTCTGCTGAGATTGCATACTACTAAAAACCTTACCAGTCTGGAGTCCCTTTTTCTTGTTACAGAGTCTGAACTGAATGTTAGCCAACAGCAAACTTTTTATGTATTTCCGTATGGAAAAAGTAACTGGGGAAGAGCCATGTTTTACTGTGCTTGTGGATGGAAAGTGACTGAATGCATGGTAATCACATTTTGATCAGGTGGTTGTAATATTGCTACACAACTTTCAATTTTCGGTGCTGCTTCTTCTTATCACATAGCTGCTTGGTCTCCTGTGAGTAATGCCTATGATCTGCTGAACATTCAGTGCTATACGAAATATAGAAATTATATATTTTTTTCAGCAACCAGTCAACAAATAGTAAAAAAAGCAGAGGAAAAAAAAACAACCCATCCCTATGAATGGTTTTCCAGAGATGAGGAGCGACTTTCTTGTTTCATTCTCTCACGTTATACATATTTTAGCTCTCTGTCCTTACTAACTTCACAAACCCATGAAAACTCAGCCCAGTCAGGAAGATGAGGAGAGAGGAAGTAATATATGAGAGTATGAGCACGAGACAGGGCACAAGACTATAGATCAGAGTATATATCAAATATATTAGGATGTAGGAACAAGTTCCGAGAGCTTTTTCAGCCGGACTGAAAGCTGGCTGATATATTAATGTAATTTTTCTTTTCCCCCATCCAAACCTGGCCAATAGTATGTGATGAGACGAAGTGACATGGTAGTGAAATATGTGTAAGAGCTTATATTTGTAATTTATGTTTGCTTATTTAAGTGAGCACCAGCACTAGCTTTGATGCCCTTGCAAAAAAACGGATCCTGGTATATGCTTGTCACCCAGCTTTACCAGCAAGGTCATGCTTTGAGAGCTCACAAGCTGAACCACAACAGGACCACCAGAACAGTGATTTGTAATGTTTAACTAGTTCTAAGTAAATAGCTAACAACATCACAACTGAAAAGAAGAATCATTTACATTAGTCATTCAGCAGACGCCATTATCCAGACTAACTTAAAATTGAGACAGTCTTCAAAGGGCCTTTGATGGTTAAGGGCCTTGCTTAAAGAACCACCAGCTTGCGAAGAGGTGGGAAGTGAACCATAGACGTTCTAGTCCATAGTCTGCTAATTTAAGTGAACCACTAAAGAACCACCAGCTTGCGAAGAGGTGGGAAGTGAACCATAGACGTTCTAGTCCATAGTCTGCTAATTTAAGTGAGTGCCATTCCACTGTGAACTTGTGTTTACCTGTGAGAAATGGTTAATTTGTCAGCAGCTGGATAACATTGCATATTATATACGTGTTTATAATATGAGACCAGCTCATGTTGTGTGCTGTATGCTGGTATGCTGCTCAACCATATGAGTCACATGCTCCATGTTAGTTAGTGCTGGTCTAGTGCTAATTTAGTTGGTGAACTCACATAAAGTCATACAGTGCTCTGCAAAAGTCAGGCAGGCATTCTATATTTTTCAGTTAATATTCTGCTTATTCTTTATTTACATTTCAGTGGTCACTGCTCTTTGTAGTTCTACAGTTACAGACTGCAGTCGATCTGTTTCTCTACATGCTTTGTTAGTCCGCTTTGCTCAGATCTCTTTTGGTCAGGACCCCCACAGGAACCACCACATATCAGGTGCTGCAGTGACACTGGTGTGGTGGTGGTGTGTTAGTGTGTGTTCTACTGGTATGAGTGGATCAGACACAGCAATGCAAAAATTGTGCAGCAGCAGATGAACTAATGTCTTTGACTTTACATCTACAAGGTGGAGTAATAAGGTTAATATCTCTAATAAGGTGGGCAGGGAGTGAACAGTGTTTAAAAACTCCAGCAGCATGGCTGTGTCTGATCCAGTCAAACAAGCCCAACACACCCTAACACACCACCACCACATCAGTGTCACTGCTGTGTTGAGAATGATCCACAACCCAAATAGTACCTGATTTGTGCTGGTCATGTGTAGGTCCTGACCATGAGAAAACAGAGTAAAGGGGGATGATAAAGTATTTAGAGAAATGTATAAACTACAGTCTGTAATTGACCACTATGACTTAAATATAGTTTAACCTATGTAAATGTAATAGAAATTAGTTGTTCTGAGTCTGAATCGATCCCCATAAGAATGAATTAAAGCTGGATTCATTCATTTACTACCTCCAAATTGTTTGTTTTTTATGCCTATATTCGTATGTCATTAATGTTTACATGCATGAATAAAGCGAAGGAATGTAATACAATGCATAAAATCAGTAAAGACATGAAATAAGTGAAATATAATGACATGCAGTAAGTGAAATTGAAGTAAAACTTCAGAGCCACTTAGGCGAACGCAGTTTCTTATTACTGGGACAGCGGCAGTGTGAAAGGGTGTGTCTGAAATCGCACCCATAGACTGATATAATACATGTATGTAATACAATAATAAAAATATATAATATACATAATATGCCTATGATTGTGCCCTAGTTCTTCTTCTTTTGGGCTTTATGGCATACCGTATTGTTGCATTATCATCACAGACAAGACTCGATTACGTGCATCGTGGTTGTAACACCACAACGTTGAGTACTCTGTTTAGGGTGCCGGTGTTCAAAGTCAGAATTTTTTGTTCGAATTTGTGGTAAAAAAAAATTCAAACAAACCATTCGGTACATATACATACAGTGGGGCAAAAAAGTATTTAATCAGCCACTGATTGTGCAAGTTCTTGTACTTAGAAAGATGAGAGAGGTCTGTAATTTTCATGATAGGTAAACTTCAACAATGAGGAACAAAATGAGGAAAAAAATCCAGGAAATCACATTGTAGGATTTTTAAAGAATTTAATTGTTAATGATGGTGGAAAATAAGTATTTTGTCAATAACAAAAGTTCAACTCAGTACTTTGTAACATAATCTTTGTTGGCAATGACAGAGGTCAAACGTTTTCTTTAAGTCTTCACCAGGTTTGCACACACTGTAGCTGGTATTTTGGCCCATTCCTCCATTGCAGATCTCCTCTAGAGCAGTGATGTTTTGGGGCAACACAGACTTTCAACCCCCTCCACAAATGATCTATGGGGTTGAGGTCTGAAGACTGGCTAGGCCACACCAGGACCTTGAAATGCTTTTAGGGAGCCACTGCTTCGTTGCCCGAGCGGTGTGTTTGGGATCATTGTCATGCTGGAAGACCCAGCCACGTTCCCTCTTCAATGCTCTCACTGATGGAAGGAGGTTTTGGCTTAAAGGCTCATGATACATGGCCCCTTTCATTCTTCCTTTAACATGGATCAGTCGTCCTGTCCCCTTCGCAGAAAACAGCCCCAAACATGATGTTTTCACCCCCGTGCTTCACAGTAGGTATGGTGTTCTTGGGATGCAACTCAGCATTCTACTTCCTCCAAACACGATGAGTTGAGTTTTTACCAAAATGTTCTATTTTGGTTTTATCCGACCACATGATATTCTCCCAATCCTCTTCTGAATCATCCATATGCTCTCTGGCAAACTTCAGACGGGTCTGGACATATACTGGCTTAAGCAGGGGACACGCCTGGCACTGCAGGATCTGAGTCCCTCTCGGCGTAGTGTGTTACTGATGGTAGCCTTTGTTACTTTGATCCCAGCTCTCTGCAGGTCATTCATCAGGTCTGTTTGTAGTTCTGGGATTTTTGCTTACCGTTCTCATGATCATTTTGACCCCACGGGATGAGATCTTGCGTGGGGCCCCAGATTGAGGGAGATTATCAATGGTCTTGTATGTCTTCCATTTTCTTACAGTAGCTCCCACAGTTGATTTATTCACACCAACCTGTTTGCCTATTGTAGATTCACTCTTGCCAGCCTGGTGCAGGTCTGCAGTTTTTTTCCTGGTGTCCTTCGACAGCTCTTTGGTCTTGGCAATGGTTGAGTTTGGAGTCTGACTGTTTGAGGCTGTGGACTTTTATACATATAACGAGGTCAAACAGGTGTCATTAATACAGGTAATGAGTGGAGGACAGAAGAGCTTTTTAAGGAAGAAGTTACAGGTCTGTGAGAGCCGGAGATCTTGCTTGTTTGTGGGTGACCAAATACTTATTTTTCACCATAATTAACAATTAAATTCTTTAAAAATCCTACAATGTGATTTCCTGGATTTTTTTCTCATTTTGTCTCTCATAGTTGAAGTGTACAGGCCTCTCTCATCTTTTAAGTAAGAGAACTTGCACAATCAGTGGCTGATTAAATGCTTTTTTGCTCCACTGTATAAACATATGAAGGTTGGTAAAAGTGGATTTCAAGATTTCACATTTTCCAATTTTTGAACATCAGAGGATGCAATCATGTGTCATGCTCCCATATGCATTCAAAACTTTTTCTAATTTCTTTTAATTGCAGCGGATTACAAAAAAAGTACACATTAGATTGAATTGTTATTCTTCTGAAATAAAAAGTAATGTTTTTACTTTTTTTGTTATGTAATACATGGTAACGCTGCAATAGAGCATTTTTAATTACAGTTTTAAACCTATTTTCTAGTAATCTTTTTTAATTGCAGGTTTGTATAAAAACATTCAAGAAAATATCCATTGTTTTGCATTTTAACATTTCAGAAAAAGACTTCATAAGCAAATTGAAACATGAACTGCGTATCATGAATTTAATCGAATTGTGAACAGAGTGTATTGTTACACCCATTTTAAAAGTGATAAATGTATTCTCTTGCAGCATGCATGTTGCACGTTTACAATTCTGTGGTGTTTTTTACATGGAAAACTGTTTTCTTAGTGTCAAATTGTGACATTGAAAAATTGATTGTTTGACAGCATTTTTTTTTTTTTTTTGGTGGGGTGGAGTTATTTTTACCTTATGAATTACAGGAGCTAATTTTGCTGATAATGACTATGTGCTTAGTTTTCTAATAATTATTATGTTAAGTCAGCTGTGGCTCAATAATCCACTTCCTCTGGAGAGGACAAGAAAAGAGAGCTGGAATGCATGATTTGTTGAGTATTAATTATGATCCTTATTTGCCAAATTAATTCCGCACACATTGGCTGCATTGTGAATTCTGCTCTGCTTACATGATTGCCTAATTGATAAACGGCTCATGTTCTATTAAATACTTCCAAAACGTCTATTACTGAGAGTAAAAAGAGAAGGCAGAGAGGAAGAGATTTTGTCAGAAGACCTTCCTTTTGTCTCGCTGCCAGCATATTTAATCTTGTCCTTGGGAGGGCCACTAGTAGTCATTTTCACTTTTAAGGAAACTCCAAATATTTCAAGGTGCAGTTTTCAATAAGCCTCTGATTTTAGTAAGTAAGAGTAAGAGACTCAAAGTGCTCAAAATTACGAATAGAAACTATCAACAGTGGGAATCTTGTGCTTGCAGGTTGCACTGTTGTGTTTGAATTAGCATATAAATACACATGTAGACAAAATTGTTGGTACCCCTAAGTTAATGAAAGAAAAACCCACAATGGTTACAGAAATAACGTTAATCTGACAAAAGTAATAATAATTAGAAGGTCTATGAAAATGAACAAATGAAAGTCAGACATTGCTTTTCAACCATGCTTCAGCAGAATTATAAAAAAAATAAACTCATGAAACAGGCTTGGACAGAAATGATGGTACCCTTAACTTAATATTTGGTTGCACAACCGTTTGAGGCAATCATTGCAATCAAACGATTCCTGTCTCTTTCAATGAGACTTCTGCACCTCTCAGCAGGTATTTTGACCCACTCCTCATGAGCAAACTGAGCTTGAAGTTCACCTTTAATTTCTTTAGAAGTTTTTCTTGGCTCTTTTGTTAGCATTTGTATATCCGTCTCTTTGATTTGTCATCAATTTTCCCTCTGCATCCACGTCCAGGGAGGTTGGCTATAGTCCCATGGGTCTTAAATTTCTGAATAATATATGCAACTGTTGTCACAGGAACATCAAGCTGCTTGGAGATGGTCTTATAATATTTACCTTTAACATACTTGTCTATAATTTTCTTTCTAATGTCCTGAGACAACTCTTTCCTTTGCTTCCTCTGGTCCATGTTGAGTGTGGTACACACCTTGTCACCAAACAACACAGTGACTATCTGAAGCCCTATATATAGGCCCACTGACTGATTACAATATTGTAGACACCTGTGATGCTAATTAGTGAACACAGTTTGATTTAACATGTCCATTTTGTCACATTTTTCAGGGGTACCATCATTTCTGTCCAGACCTGTTTCATGAGTTTAAAAAATGAGTTTATTTGGTCAATAACATATAATAACAACAATAACAATAACTTAATAATTTGTAACATACCCTTTGTTGGCAATGACAGAGGTCAAACATTTCCTGTAAGTCTTCACCAGGTTTGCACACACTGTAGCTGGTATTTTGGCCCATTCCTCCATGCAGATCTCCTCTAGAGCAGTGCTGTTTTGGGGCTGTCGCTGGGCAACACGGACTTTCAACTCCCTCCACAAATTGTCTATGGGGTTGAGGTCTGGAAACTGGCTAGGCCACTGCATTATCTTGAATTGAACGTTTTCTTTTCTCATTTTGTCTCTCATAGTTGAAGTGTACCTATGATGAAAATGACAGACCTCTCTCATCCTTCTAAATAGGAGAACTTGCATAATCAGTGGATGACTAAATACTTTTTTACCCCACTGTATATATGAGACTAGCTTTGAAGTAACCTTTTGATCTATATTACCTTGTGTCTGTTGTTAAAATGGTCATTGATGCTGAGAGCGATTATTTGGTTAAATAAAACCAAACAACCAAACAAAACCTAGAACTCTGTAATATTGACATTTAAGCTATTATGTGCACCTTCTTATCTCTCTTTAAATTTTTTCTCCTCTTAGACATCTTCTTCACATTGGACTCTGTCTGAACTAGATGTCTTGCTCCTGATTGGCACTCTCAGTCACACTCTCAGCTTAGCCTCCAGTAGCTTTGTGGAGGAAGAACACCAGACATGGTACTTCCTGCTCAATACACTTTGCCTGGCCGTCTTTCAGGACGTCTGTAGGAAGTACTTTAGAGAAAAGAGACGCCCGGATGAGGAAGAAGATGAAAGTCCTATCCTACCTTCCACTGTACAGGAAAAAGACTCAACAGGAGCATCATTCTCTCCTGTGGCTGAGCTAGGAATCAGTGCAGACTCAGAGAAGTGGTTAGCGTTGGCGACTCCATTGCTCACCCTAGTATGCTGTCGAATGCTCAGGTCTCTAAACCAGACCGGAGTTCAGTGGGCTCATCTGCCTGACCTCAGCCACTGGCTCAACAGGTAAGAAGGTTCTAATTTAATGTAGTAGAACATATTATGTCATTACATTTACCTTGTAAACACTGGCTGTTCTGTTTTGAAATTTACAACAGCATAGCTTTACAATTTTGATTTATAATTAAATATCTTTTTTAGGAATAATGTAAATTGAATTAATCCGTTCCAGACACCAAGCTTTGAAAGTCTAGATTCTGACTGAGCAATCTAGAGCAGACAAGGAAGAACTGAGATGAATTTGTAATAGTTCTATGTACAAAAAATTTGAATAAAAGTCCTCGATTACCACTTAAGGGTTCCTAAACAGTCAAATGATTTAAACAAGTTTTATATAAATATTAGAATGCCTCAGGAACATTTTGTCATTAGACTTATTAAAACATTTATTGTTGATAAGGACATTTATTTTCTTGGGAATTTTTTTTTCTTCAGTATAAAGGTGAAAACTTGACTTATGACTTATGTCCAGTGTGCCATTAAGGTTATTATCAACAAAATAACCTATTTGTTCCATTGGTGCTAGTAATTCTGGAGCAGACTAGTGCTTAGGTATTTGCATAGATAAATTAAATATTATTAAACTGTTGTCACGGAAGCTAGTAACCATCTTTTGCTATGAATTTAAAATAATGTTTTTTAAAAATACTAAAACATTTCTGATTGTAACTATTCTGGATTACAAGGATAACATTAATTGCAAGGCCACCACATCACTACTAATGTACACTGCTCAAAAAAATAAAGGTAACACTTAAACAACACAATATAACTCCAAGTACATCAAACGTCTGTGAAATCAAACTGTCCACTTAGGAAGCAACACTGATTGACAATCAATTCCACATGCTGTTGTGCAAATGGAATACACAACAGGTGGAAATTATCGGCAATTAGCAAGACACACTCAATAAAGGAGTGGTTCTGCAGGTGGGGACCACAGACCACTTCTCAGTACCTATGCTTTCTGGCTGATGTTTTGGTCACTTTTGAATGTTGGTGGTGCTTTCACACTCGTGGTTGCATGAGACGGACTCTACAACCCACACAAGTGGCTCAGGTAGTGCAGCTCATCCATGATGGCACATCAATGCGAGCTGTGGCAAGAAGGGTTGCTGTGTCTGTCAGCGTAGTGTCCAGAGGCTGGAGGCGCTACCAGGAGACAGGCCAGTACACTAGGAGACATGGAGGAGGCCGTAGGAGGGCAACAATCCAGAAGCAGAACCGCTACCTCTGCCATTGTGCAAGGAGGAACAGGAGGACCACTGCCAGAGCAAAATGATCTCCAGCAGGCCACAAATGTGCATGTGTCTGCACAAACGTGTGACTGTGACTGTGGTGGCTTGGTGGGTAGCACTGTCATTATAGGGTAGAAAATAAGAAATTTTTTTGCCTTTATCTTGTCTTTGCACCACAACAAGGGAATTATAATAAAACAGTTTACCTTTGTAAGTATTTTATCCTTGAGTGTACTTGTACTGGCTTGTAATCCTGCTTGTTATTGTTTCTGCATGTTATAACTTATTTTTATTTGAAATGTTAATGTTTCTGCAGCATTCTTAAGAAGTACTTTTTAATTGCTGAGTGTCAGGCAGAACCCTCTAAAAATGAAACACTAGTCTCAGGAGCGAAAGGTTAACTAATTAAGACTTTTTGTACAAACTGCTTGTGTAGTTGGTTTTAGGTATACTTTGTAACACAAACTTTGTATTTGTGTAATTTCTATAAACACAAATACTCTTCTCTTTCACTGTTACAATTTTGAGAGAGAAGAAATATGAAATGTATTATTTATTTTACCAAGTTTCAACCCCACTTTTTCCTGGTCAGGGTAACGAGGGCTCCAGCGTCTGTCCTCAGTGAACACAGGACACAAGCATAAGCATACCCTTGATCACAGGCTTGGATAGGGTCTGCAACGCTTGGGGATGATCCCTAAGCAGCCTCCACTCGATCAGACACAAACCTGGGCCATGCAGTGGTGAACTAACATATTATACAGCTGCACCACCCAAGTGCCTAAAGGATTTAATTCATAATTACAATACACCACAATGTGTTTTAACTGTTTCTGTGTACATTTATGATTCAGTATCAGTATAGGCAGCACAGTGTGGTATGAGTTTCGCTGTGTGTGTTGAGGTGGCTTGGACATGCAGTTCTGCTGGTAGAGAGAAAGTTCATTTAATACTTGATTGTACTATGGTCCTTTTTCTGACAGCAGGCAGATTTCATTAAATCCTAACCAAATCCATTTTTAACAGGCTCTGCTTAGTTAAGCCCGACATATTCACCTCCAATATAAATCTGAGGTGCAGAAGAAGAGACTGACACTCATTTAGGGATGGAGAAAGCAGACAGTGAAGACAAGCCAAACTTACACTATCCAAATTTAATCTTATGGGGATGGGCGGTATGACCTTTAAATAATATTGCAGTGTTTTTTTTGCTATATCACAACCTGTCACTTAATTAGCTACACATGTTCAACTTCTTGTTAATGCAAATATCTAATAATATAGGTATATGAGTAAGACAAAACGACCTGCTTAAGGTCAACCTGAGCATCAGAATGGGGACGATAGGTGATTTTCACTTTGAAACTTTTAATTATGAAACTTTTTTTACGATTATGGCATAGTTGTTGGTGCTGGACAGACTGGCCTGAGTATTTCAGAAACAGCTGATCTACTGGGACTTTCACACACAGCCATCTCTAGGGTTTACAGAGAATCATCCAAAAAAGAGAAAGTATCCAGTGAGCAGCTGATCTCTGGGCAAAAATGTTCTGTTGATGCCTGAGGTTAGAGGAGAATGGCCAGACTGGTTCGAGCTGATAGAAAGGCAACAGTAACACTGTAGATTCTGTAAAGAAGAATGGTCTCAAATTCCCTGTTTTTTATTCTCAAACCTTATAAGATGTTATAAGAGAAGAGAAAGTGGTTTTATTGGCATGTGGAGGGTCTACAAGATATTAAATGGGATAGTAATTGTGGCACATGGTTTTGTTAACCATAATTAATGATTCATTTTTCTTCTTTTTTTTTTTTTCCTCGAGCTAAATTTATTTCAAGCCTTAGATTAAGCTAATTGACCAAAAGGTGAATTTCTTACAACAGGAAGAGGAGCCATAGGAGAGTGTGAGAGAAACGAAATATCAAAGTGTGACTAATACCAGCAGCGGAAAAATGACGTGACTATTTGGACTACTCAGTGTTCACAATAAAGTCATTTAACATATCCCACGTAGAACAAACTTTGAATACATTGAATATATTTTATATATTGCCCACTCTTAAGCTCACATTTTAGATTTTCATATCAGTAATGAATTAAACAGTTTTATTTATAATGAGATAAATTGCTAAGGGGCTGCCAAGTAATCTGTGCATGCAGCACTGAGTTCTTCCAGTGGATAAACTTGAACAAAATGGGCTGACTTAAATCCTCTTATAAACTTGGTAGTGATGCATAAATACAGTGTGTGTCTTTCCAAGCGCTCCCCTTCTGTGTTTGTGTATATGCTTGCACATGAGTGGTGTGTACTGATATGTTGATTGTCAAGAAATACACAGTGTCAGATGGCTGGGCTGCTACACAAAATGCTGTGTGCCAGATTTTACTGTGGTTCATTAACCAGAATGGCCATAGTGATCAGCAAATCAAAACTCAGTCTGATTTCACACACTCATGCATGAAACACAACTTGCCAAGACTGACACACTGGGGACTGGCTGTGTTTGTCTAGCAAAATATCACTCTTATCACAGGCTAATTAGGGAGTTGGTGTGATGCTTGTGTATAAACAATTTGTGTATTAAAAAGCTAGGGGACAGGGCAATGAAGCTGGGTTGGAAAGCAAGGTCAGATTGTGGCCTACTGATCCATATTTTGTGTAGCCACTAGTGTCTAATGCATACATTGATTTATTTAACCTTAAATTGAGTATAGACAATAAAAAGTGTAGCTTAATAATTGTTTGACTCTTCAAAGTGTTTAAGCTCGTGTGTAAGCCTACATGGGGCAATGGTGGCTCAATGATTAAATAGCTTTTGACCAGAACTTTGACGGTTTAAGTACCAGCACTGCCATGCTGCCCACTATTGAGATCTTCATTAAGGATTGTACCTTCTAAGATTGTGTCGATTGTACGTCACTCTGGATAAGGTCACCTGGTAAATGCTATAAATGTATATGTAAGTGGGAATGTGCACTCAATAGCTATGTGCTCCTCTATACAGCTGACTGAGGATCTACAAAAGCACTTCATACAATTCCCACTGCTAACATGTTTTTTATGAAAAAGAGTTAAAGAGAACTATTCAGGTCTATATATGATCTGGAATACCAAGAAAATATAAATAATAATAATGATAAAACACCATATAGACTGGTCAGGTATGCAAAGCGAAAGCTTTACATCACAAAGGATTTCCAGTTAAGTGTGGCTTGGAGGTGCACTGGATTACTGTCCTTTAATACAGCACATTTAATGAACTGAGAGTGTTCATTATTCCAAAATATAAAACATTTGTAGTAACAAAATTAATTTATGAAGTGATCCCATTATTCATATAAATATGTTAATAATGTGATCACTATATACAGTGAGGAAAAAAAGTATTTAGTCAGCCACTGATTGTGCAAGTTCTCCAGAAAAATGAGAGAGGTCTGTAATTTTCATCATAGGTACACTTCAACTATGAGCGACAAAATGAGAAAAAAAAATCCAGGAAATCACATTTGTAGGATTTTTAAAGAATTGCATTGTAAATCATGGTGGAAAATAAGTATTTTGTCAATAACAAAAGTTCATCTCAATACTTTGTAACATTACCTTTGTTGGCAATGACAGAATTCAAACGTTTCCTGTAAGTCTTCACCAGGTTTGCACACACTGTAGCTGGTATTTTGGCCCATTCCTCCATGCAGATCTCCTCTAGAGCAGTGATGTTTTGGGGCTGTCGCTGGGCAACATAGACTTTCAACTCCCTCCACAAATTGTCTATGGGGTTGAGGTCTGGAGACTGGCTAGGCCACTCCATGACCTTGAAATGCTTTTTACGGAGCCACTCCTACGTTGCCCGAGCGGTGTGTTTGGGATCATTGTCATGCTGGAAGATCCAGCCACGTTCCATCTTCAATGCTCTCACTGATGGTTTTGTCTTAAAATCTCACTATACATGGCCCTGTTCATTCTTCCCTTAACACGGATCAGTTGTCCTGTACCCTTTGCAGAAAAACAGCCCCAAAGCATGATGTTTCCACCCCCATGCTTCACAGTAGGTATGGTGTTCTTGGAATGCAACCCAGCATTCTTCTTCCTCCAAACACGACGAGTTGAGTTTTTTACCAAAAAGTTCTATTTTGGTTTTATCTGACCTCATAATATTCTTCCAATCCTATTCTGGATCATCCATATGCTCTCTGGCAAATTTCAGACGGGCTTGGACATGTACTGGCTTAAGCAGGGAGACACGCCTGGCACTGCAGGGATCTGAGTCTTGTTACTTTGGTCCCAGCTCTCTGCAGGTCATTCATCAGGTCCCTCCGTGTAGTTCAGAGATTTTTGCTAACCATTCTCATGATCATTTTGACCCCATGAGATGAGATCTCCCACAGTTGATTTATTCACACCAACCTGCTTGCCTGTTGTAGATTCACTCTTCCCAGCCTGGTGCAGGTCTACAATTTTCTTCCTGGTGTTTTGGTGCTCTTTGGTATTGGCCATGTTTGAGTTTGGAGTCTGACTGTTTGAGGCTGTGGACAGGTTTCTATTATACAGATATCGAGGTCAAACAGGTGCTATTAATACAGGTAACGAGTGGAGGACAGAAGAGCTTCTTAAAGAAGAAGTTACAGGACTGTGAGAGCCAGAAATCTTGCTTTTTTGTGGGTGACTGAATACTTATTTTCCACCATGACTTACAATTAAATTCTTTAAATATCTAACAATGTGATTTCTTGGATTTTTTTTTTGTCATTTTGTCTCTCATAGTTGAAGTGTATATATGATGAAAATTACAGACCTCTCTCATCTTTCTAAGTAGGAGAACTTGCACAATCAGTCGCTGACTAAATACTTTTTTTGCACACACTCACCTATTCACACATTGAGACATTTTAAAGTTACCAGTTTATCTACTTGCATGTTTTTAGTGGCTGGAAACCATATACACTGTACAGACAACAGGTATTTGACACCCTTTCTAATTACTTCATACATTTCTGTATTCTCCATAGGCAAACAGTGGCTACAGAATGAATTGTACTGATACCACAGTGACTCTCAGCATGACACATTTATAGGTTTCTGCTTCCAACAAGTCAGTTCATTCAAATTTCTGCCCTACTTTCTTTAAATAATGTCAAGAGGAAAGTGGTTTGCCAACTGATTTGATTGAGAATTTGGCTGGCGTACACAGAACCTTGACCTCAGGGCCACCAGACACCTTGTATGCAGTGGAATGGCAAAAGTGAAGCAGGCTTGTTGTCTAACATCGGATGCCAATCTCAGTCATGTTTTGTTAGTTTGTTGGTTTATTTGGTTTATTTAGCGTCGCTTTTTTTTTTTTGCGAAAAACCCAATTTTGTATCGATACTATTCATGTACATACACACTGAGATCAGGCCAATTAGGCAAAGTCAGTTAACCTAATGCATATCTTTGGACTGTGGGAGGAAATCAGAAAGGACCCAGACCACTCCACCTGAGATTGAACCTAGGACCTTCTTGCTGTGAGGTGACGATGCCACCCACCGAGCCACTGTGCTGCCCACCTCAGTCATGTTATAAAATCTAGTGTAAAGCCCTTTTAGAAGGACAAAGGTGTAGCAGCATTAGTAGGGCAAACTCCATACTAATACCCAAGTTTTGGCTGTAATGTTTTGGATGTCCACAAACTTTTGTTTATACAGTGGTACCTCGGTTCTTGTCGTTAATTTGTTCCAGAAGACTTGTCAAGAACCGAAAACTAGGACCACCGAGCAAATTTTTCCCATAAAGAATAATGTACATTGAATTAGTCCGTTCCAGACCCTTATAAAATCCACACTGTATAAGGCATTATATGCATTAATGGAGTTGTATTGTACATGTGCTCCCTGATGTACGATGGGGATATGTTCAGAGAAATCAAGTTAAATATAAGACGCCCTTATCCAGAGCGACTTACAATTGGTACAGTCTTACAATCCAAGCAATTATGGGTTAAGTGTCTTGCTCAAGGACCCAACAGTGGCAGCTTGGCAGAGGTGCGATTTGAACCCTCGACCTTCTAGTCCAGAGTCCAGTACCTTAACCACTAGACTACCACAGTCCCACACAGTTTAATGAGTGTTTGGTGTATCATAGTGGAGACGAGTCCTGAGTTAGCTTCTTGTTTGCATTTTCTGCTCCAACAAATGACTGCATTTACATTTTCCTGCCTGTAGATGGAGATTCAGCCTCATGATAAGCAATGATAAGTAAGGTAACATTGAAAACACTTACATTAACCTACAGATGGCCGAATCATTAACACAAAGCTTATTATAATGAAGTGTTGAAAAAATTCATGTAATTTAGTGAGTAATTAATTGAAAGTGTAAAGTAAAATCAGATCACTTGCTCTTGGTGAACTTAGGTTGCTAGCATAGCTGCTAAGCAAACTGGAGCATTCAATTCTTGTTTTATTTTCGGTTGGGTCTTATAAACTAACCTTTTTAGTCCTCATGGAGACTTACTGTATTTACTAAGAATACAGTACTGTAGATGTAAAAATAAAGAAAAACAGGATAAACGCACTGGAGATCTTCTCTGATGAAGCCTATTGTGATCCTGAATCATTGTGTACTAAATCGTGAATCATGAATCATGAATCGAGTTTCAGCTGAAACAAGTCGTGCTGCTTGTTTAAGCAAGTGCTCCAAGTACTGAGCAAACCGGCAAGGACCGAGACAAATTTTTGTAGTCAAAATGCGTCGAGAACTGTGTTTGACGAGTTCCGAGGTGTTCAAGAACCGAGGTACCACTGTATAGTGTAGATTCTGGGGAAACATGACAGACTCCACATAGTCTCTACTGAGCACCAACTCTGGAGCACCAACTCTTCCTCCTGTTCCACCATTTTTTATAATGAGGTGGTAGTATTATTAACTACTTCTAGGTATTTTATTAACCATGCAGCATTCACACTAATGAACACTATGGTATTTTCCTGATTTCTAGTTATTAAGTACTCAGAAATATTGTTGAATGAAATGTTGTAGTTTTTAATGTGTCAGATATCAAGTCATTCTACTTATTTTTGAGTCATTTTGGTGGGTAATGGCACATAATGGCACACTTTCGTCATAGCTATTGATTGGTGCACTTGACACATGCACTTTCCTTTTAGAATTGCTAGGCCTGTGTTTATGCAGTTGCGACTGAAAAACTCTGAACCCAGTTGATATCTGTCTGAAAATTTTGGAGTTCAATACGTGCAGGTCACCTCATTTCCGCTCTGCTCTGCAGCAAATAAATAAGTAAGATTGCAGTCATCATAAGTACAGGCTTGTTTTGGGTGGCATAATCGACAGGTGCCACGCTTGGTCTAAGATAGCTGGGGTCGACAGAGGGGAGAGACGTGGCATGTAGCTTTTTTTGAGGAGTCTGACTACTTCTTCTCATTATGAAACGAATGAATCAGTGGCGGCAGGTCACTAAGCCAGCCAAAGCCTGCCTCATGAATCATGCCACAAAGGATAAGAATATCAATTTTGAGAGTAGTTTTGTATGTAAAAAGTGAAGGTGTGTTTTCATGCACAACTTCTGGCAAAGCTATACTTGGATATATGAATGTGTATACCTTGTATATTTTTTGAGCTATGATCAAATACACTTGTTACTTAAAGGTAAATGCAGAATGGACTTTATTGCTTGTTTACTCTGTCCTTTTAGGATTTATTCAGTATGATTATGAAATACAATTTGCACATACTTGTACTTTATTTCTCAAGCATGGCCACTGCGTTTTTGTAATGTGTTTTTTGTTAATTTCCTTTGGCTTTCGATCTTTTTAGGGATGCAAATAGGCTACACGTTTGGGCATCACTTAATTTGGAGGCTTTCAGCCTTGTCTTAAATGCACTTTTAAATTAGAACGGGGGATGATGAAATGATCACAGAGAGACGGGTAATCATTAGAGATAATCAACAAAGTCCTTTCAGTCTTTAGATTAGTGCCTTTTAAATGTTATAAGACCTGCTTGGGTTTAAATCTGGCAGTTACACTGTGTAAACAGGCTAATAAGATAAAAGCTGTCTAGTTTCAAAAAAGAAAAAGTATTCCAAGGCAGATGCCATCCGAGTAAATATTTGTAGCCATAAATGAATTCGATATTCCAAAAAGTTGCTGAGATTTATTTTAGCTTTATCTCTGGTCCCTTGAAGCCGCAATGGAAATTTCATTAACACATGTGGGTGGATTTATAAACTACAAAACGCACTGCTACCATATATCATTCATTTTCTGGTTTCTAAATCCATTTGTATCCACCCTCTGATGGTGCATTGCTCTTTATTTGGTGTATTATGTCAGATTATTGAGGCACAGGATCAACATTTTGCTGTGTAATGTGAAGATACTGGGTGGTTCCACTGAGAAGACAACTGAAGAGCTCAGAACGTCCAAGTACTTAGTCAGACCTATATGATAAGTAATGAAATACTCTTAGAAACCTGAAAATTAATTATCTTTGGCATTAGAAACCAGTCAGTGTGAATATTAAAGATTAGTATTCTGTTATTATCTGAAACACAATTTCAAAACTGGAATATTATATATGGAGTCTAACCTCGTTATCTCACCCCCCATTATCTCGCCAACCTCATCTTTTGCCATGCACTTTAGCTCCAAAACCTGCCAACATCAAGCTTAGAATGTGACAAATTTCCTGCCAGCAATGAAATTCTTCTCCGCTAAGCCACCAATTTTCAGACCTTCGGTAGGTGGCACTTTGATCCTACTTTAAACTTGCAATGATGTACAGCACGTTTCTGTTATCAGAGATGTTATATAAGGAGGAGACTGGTCACTGGTTGAAATATGAATGGGACTGTAGTACAGAAGCCCCAGCCCATCATTAGAAAGAACCAATCGGCATATTAGTAAATGTGTTGGAGAGGAGGCGGCAACTCTTGGCCCTGTATTGGCAGAATGCGCATGCACAGTAGCCAGAATAAACTTAAGAATCATATTTTTCCACAATTTAACTTAACACCATAAATAAGTTATATAATTTTTGTTGGATTATACCAGCGATTCTAAATATGCATTTTAAACGTTAATTTGTCTTTCAGTTTCAAATATATAGGTCTCTCCCCGTTCAAAGAGATAGGAGTCTGGTCTTGTATGGCTGGAAATATCTGCCCGGTGACATTACGAAGCTGGTGCCGGTGTGAACGAACTTACAGTGGGGCAAAAAAGTATTTAGTCAGTCACTGATTGTGCAAGTTCTCGTACTTAGAAAGATGAGAGAGGTCTGTAATTTTCATCATAGGTACACTTCAACTATGAGAGACAAAATGAGAAAAAATAATCCAGGAAATCACATTGAAGGATTTTTAAAGAATTGAATTGTAAATTATGGTGGAAAATAAAAATTTGGTCAATAAATTTGGTTCAACTCAATACTTTGTAACATAACCTTTGTTGGCAATGACAGAGGTCAAACGTTTCCTTTAAGTCTTCACCAGGTTTGCACACACTGTAGCTGGTATTTTGGCCCATTCCTCCATGCAGATCTCTAGAGCAGTGGTGTTTTGTAGCAACATAGACTTTTAACTCCCTCCACAAATTTTCTATGGGGCTGAGGTCTGGAGACTGGCTAGGCCACTCCAGGACCTTGAACTTCAGACGGGCCTGGACATGTACTGGCTAAAGCAGGGAGACACGCCTGGCACTGCAGGATCTGAGTCCCTCTCTGCGTAGTGTGTTACTGATGGTAGCTTTTTTACTTTGGTCCCAGCTCTCTGCAGGTCATTCATCAGGTTCCTCCGTGTAGTTCTGGGATTTTTGCTCACTATTCTCATGATCATTTTGACCCCATGCGATGAGATCTTGCGTGGGGCCCCAGATTGAGGGAGATTATCAGTGGTCTTGTATGTGTTACAATTGCTCCCACAGTTGATTTATTCACACCAACCTGCTTGCCTATTGTATATTCACTCTTCCCAGCTTGATGCAGGTCTACAATTTTCTTCCTGGTGTCCTTCGACAACTCTTTGGTCTCGGCCATGGTTGAGTTTGGAGTCTGACTGTTTGAGGCTGTGGACAGGTGTCTTTTATACAGATAACAAGGTCAAACAGGTGCCATTAATACAGGTAACGACTGGAGGACAGAAGAGCTTCTTAAAGAAGAAGTTACAGGTCTGTGAGAGCCAGAAATCTTGCTTGTTTGTGGGTGACCAAATACTTATTTTCCACCATGATTTACAATTAAATGCTTTAAAAATCCTACAATGTGATTTCCTGAATTTTTTTCTCATTTTGTCTCTCATAGTTGAAGTGTACCTATGATGAAAATTACAGACCTCTCTCATCTTTCTACATTGGAGAACTTGCACAATCAGTGGCTGACTAAATACTTTTTTGCCCCACTGTATCTTATATTCTTCTTCTTTCGGCTTCTCCCTTTATCAGGGGTCACCACAGCGAGTTAAACGTTTCCACCTCACCCTGTCCTCCACGTCCTCTACTCTCACCCCACACTCCCTGCATATCTTCATTTACCACAACCAAATAACTCCTCTTTGGTCTTCCTCTCTGTCTCTTGCCTGGCAGCTCCATCGCCAACATCATCCTACCAATATATCCACTATCCCTCCTCTGCACATGTCCAAACCATTTCAGTCTTACCTCTCGAATTTTGTCTCCCAATTTTCCAACCTGTGCTGTCCATCTGATGATCTCATTCCTAATCCTGTCCACCCTAGACACTCCTAAAGAGAACCTCAACATCTTAAGTTCTGCCACCTCCATCTCTGCTTCCTGCCTCTTTGTCAGTGCCACTGTGGTCTAAGCCATACAACACAAGGCTGGTCTCATGACTCTCTTATAAATTTTTCCTTTCACTTTTGCTGCGACCCCTTTGGTCACACAGCACTCCTGACTCTCTTCTCCACCCACTCCAATCCTGCCTGTACTCTCTTCTTTACCTCCTTTCCACACTCTACCCCATTTTCCTGGACAGCTGATCCCAAGTACCTGAACTCCTGGACCTTTGTGACCACTGATCCCTGTAGCCTGACTGTTCCACCTGCCTCCCTTTTCATTTACAACACATGTATTCTGTCTTACTACAGTTGACATTTTTCATTCCTCTCCTTTCCAGATTATCCACCTCCACCTCTCCAAGTTCTCTTCTACCTGTTCCCTGTTCTCACTACAGATCACAATGTAGTCTGCAAACATCATAGTCCATGGGGATTCCTGTCTGACCTCATCTGTTAGTCTGTAAATCACCAGAGCAAATAGAAGGGACTCAGGGCCGATCCCTTGATGCAGTCCCACCTCTACCTTGAAGCTATATGTCACTACTACAGCACATCTCACCGCTGTCACGCTGTTCTCCATTTACATATCCTGCACTAATCTAACGTTACTTTTCAGCCACTCGAGACTTCCTCATACACCACCACAGTTCCTCCCTTGGCACCCTGTCATAAGCTTTCTCCAATCCACAAAGACGCAGTGTAGCTCTTTTTGACCATCTCTATACTTCTCCATCAGCAGTCTCAAAGCAAAATCGCATCCATGGTGCTCTTCCTTGGCATGAAACCATACTGTTGTTCACACACACTGTCACCTCCTGTCTGAGCCTAGCTTTCCCACAACTCTCTCCCAAATCTTCATTGTGTGGCTCATCAACTTTATGCCCCTGTAAGAGCCACAACTCTGTTACATCACCCTTCTGCTTAAAAATCGGTACAAGTAAAACTTTTCCTCCATTCCTCCGGCATACTCTCATTCACCAGAATTCCATTGAATTAATTTAGTCAAAACACCACTCTCCCAGCTCCCCTACACTTTCCATACCTCAACCGGTATATGTCCATCAGGTCCCACTGCCTTTTTTCGTTTTTATCCTTCTCAAAAGCTTTTTCCTCACTTCTTCCTTGCTAATCTTTGCTACATCCTGTTCCACAATTTCTACACCATCCAAGCCTTCTTTCCCTTTCATTTTCTACATTCAATCAACTCCTCAAAATTCTCCTTCCATCTTTTCCTCACCCTCTCCTCACCTGTCAGTAACATTTCCATTTTTATCCTTGATCACCCTGAACTTGCTGCAGATCCTTTCCAGCTCTATCTCTCTGTCTCGCCAGCAGATACAACTCCTTCTCTCTTTCCCTACATTCTAACCTTTCATATAACTCATCGTAGGCCTTCTGCTTGGCCTTTGCTACCTCCCTCTTTGGCCTTTGCCGCATCTCCTTGTACCTCCTGCCTACTCTCCATTAGTCCTGTCCCTGTCCCATTTCTTCTTTGCTGACCTCTTTCTCTGAATAACCTCCTGCACTTCCTCGTTCCACCACCAGGTTTCCATTTCATCCCTTGCCTTCCAGAAAGACACACCCAGTACCTTTCTACCTGTCTGTCTAATTACTGTTGCTGCTACTACCCAGTCATCTGGGAGCTCTTTACTATCACCCAAAGCCTTTCTCAGCTCCTCTCTGAACTCCTTACAACATTCTTTCCTTTCTCAACTTCCACCATTTGGTCCTCTGCTCTGCCTTTGTCTCCTTCCTCTTCCTCTTCCTAACCACCAGAGCCATCCTGCACACCACCATCCGATGCTGCCTAGCTACACTCTCCCCCTGCCACTACCTACAATCACCAATCTCTTTTAAGGCAACCTCTTCTACATAAGATGTAGTCTACCTGTGTGGCTCCTCCCTCCACTCTTATAAGTCACCCTATGCTCCTCCTTCTTTTGGAAAATGTGTTAACCACAGCCATTTCCATCCTCTTTGCAAAAAATCCCACCACCATCTGTCCTTCTAGGTCCCTATCCTTAACACCAAACCTGCCCATCACTTTCCTCATCTTCCTTTATTACATTCACCAACATGACCATTTGAAATCTGGACCAATCACCAGTCTCTCCTCCCTGGGAATGCTCTCAACCACTTCATCTAGCTGCCCCCAGAATCTCTCCTTTCTCCTCTAATTCACAGCCAATTTGTGGTGCATAGCCACTAACGACATTCACCATTACACCCTCAATTTTCCAGCTTTAAACATATTATTCCTATCTGACACCCTTTTCACCTCAACGACATTCTTTACATAATCCTCCTTCAGGACCTCACCAATTCCATTTCTCTTCCTATCCACACCATGGTAGAGCAGTTTTAAACCCTGCCACCAATGCATCGAGCCTTGCTACCCTTCCACTTTGTCTCCTGCACACACAAAACAATCGACCTTTCTCCTCTGCATCATATCAGCCAGCTCTCTACCTTTCCCTGTCATCCTCCCTACATTTAGGGTTGCTACCCTCAGTGCTGTATTCTGGCCCCTCCTGATTTCTCTCGGTCTCCTCACACGCGTTCCCTCCCTTCGTCTTCGGCAAACAGTAGTCCAATTTCCGCTGGTACCCTGTTTGCTACCAGTACCAGTGGCGGGTCGTTGTTAACCGGGGTCGCGACCGATCCGGTATGGTGAAATTAATATGAACTCGCATACTTTATTTGGCAAATGTTTTACACCAGATGCCCTTCCTGACGCAACCCTCACCATTTATCCGGGCTTGGGACCGGCACTAGAAATACCCTGGCTGAGCAATCTAGTGGCTGGTTTCCACTGTATCTTATATTGACTTTGCTGTTATTCATTGCAGACTTGGCTTCATGCGCTTCACATCACAGAAACAATCATCAATCACTGACTATTTGTAAAATTTGCATAAATGAATAGAAATTGTACATGTACGTACGTGTTTATGTACATTGTAAATGTAATTGTACGATCATGAGCTCTGCACACTCTAGCCTGCACACATTATGTCACCATCAGGTGTGATTGTCATTTTTTTTTTATAATTTCATCACGTCCCAAAACTTGCCTCTCGACAAAATAGCCATGAAACAGACGTGAGCGAGATAATGAGTTTGGACTGAATATATACATTTTAATTTATGCCAAGCTGCTACTGTTGGGTCCTTGAGCAAGACCCTTAACCCACAAGTGGTTGGATTGTAAATTTGTATCAGTTGTAAGTCACTCTGGGTATGGGTGTCTGCTAAATGCTGTAAATGTAAATGTAATCCAATTGAAATGAGTTATTACTGCTTATTTGTACTAACATAAGGATTTGTCTACTAGGAAGAAATACAAAGCACTTCTGTGAGTTGCTCTGGACAAGAGCGTCTGCCAAATGCTGTAAATGTAAGGACATACATCATTGGTATCCCTTTTCAGTGGGGGCTGGTGCTGGGTCCAGTTTCAGTGCCTAATCTAAACTGCTAAATATAATCTACATTTAGTCACTTAGCAGATGCCCTTATCCATTTTACCGTGCCTAGACTTGAATTGATGGAAGTGCTATGCAAATGAAACTGAACTTTGTTGAATATGCTGGTGAAAATTTTTGTTTCCAGTAGCAAAATCCTAGTGATCTAACACCAAGGACCAGTGATATCAGGGACTTTATGACACCAGCAATTAAGGCTCTCAAGTTGTTTTCCATGACTGGCAGATAGAAACATCAGATTGCTAGAAAACTCTGCATGCAGTGTCTTAGGCAGATATGTAAATGATTGCAGGTGTGGTCTGATTCCATACTGGGTCACAAGAGGGTGTAAAAGTACTTCCCCCGACTGTCCTATAAAAAGGCTCTCAAAGGCTTCTTTTGGGGACTGTACCTCTTGGTAAGAGATTGTTGACTACTAGACATGCCTCTATGACACACTGGAAGACATTTTGTCCAGTTGACAGATTTTGAGACTGGGCACATCATTGGACTGAGAGAAACAGGATGGACATTTTGATGGATTCCCTGCCATCTAGGTCATTCTGATCTAGCTCTTGAGGGGTATTGGGATCAGTGGTTCCATGAGGGCATGCATGCATATCAAACATGCTCCGAATGGCCCAGACAAACCACCAGTACAGAGGATCGTTTGATCCACCGACAAGCACAAACCGCTCCCACAGTTTTGTTGTCCAAAAAATATGGTTTGTTGATGATTAAGAAAATGGTGAAAACTGGTTTATTGGCAGTTGCCACCAACTAAATGAGATACACTGACTAAACCTAGACTAGTTGCAGGTACAAACATACTGTACATATGCAAGAGCCAAATAAAAATGGTTATGATCACATGATATAAACTGTGTCCTCTAAACTTTAAAGAAGTGTTTTAAATTAAGTTTATTGAATGTAATTAATAATATGATTTGTTACTGAATTCATTGTGGTAGTATGAGTTTAAATGTGGTTATTTTGCAGATGAGAGCCTGTTTCAAGCCTTTATGTCACCATTTCAGTTTAATTAAGGTTGACTTGGTGGTATGTTGTTATTATACAAAGCCATTATTAGATGATCTAGAGGGTGATTATCCATTGCAAATATACCCGGCTACCACAACATAATTATAGATTTAAGTTTGCTTTTGTCTCAGAGATGCTATCCATTTCACTTAACTTTAAAGAATATTAGACATTTTATATTCTGAACATAATTGATAACTGTATAAAAAATACACAAATGACCTCAATGAGAGAGAAAAATAAATTGTAGTCTTCAAGTAGCTTTGAAGCTCCGGTGTTATGTGTATTGTGCAAAAAAACTGAGTAGTAATGCACTAAAATTACTTATTCACATTTACTTACATTTATATTTAGCCATTTAGCAGGTGACCATATCCAAAACAACTTACAACTGAGCTTACAATCTACAATCCAATCAATTGTTTGTTATGCACCTTGCTTAAGGGCCCAACAGTGGCAGCTTGGAAGTGATGAGGCTTGACTCTGGACCATCTTGTCCACAGTCCAGTACTTTATCCACTGCACTACCACAGTCCCAATGGCTTTTTAATAAATTGTACATATATTGGTGATTTTTACTCTCACTTGGAAGTAAATTTATATGTACAGTCATGCTTGAAAGTTTGTGAACCATTTACAATGTTCTATATTTCAACATAAATATGACCTAAAACATCATCAGATTTTCACACAAGTCCTAAAAGTACATAAAGAGAACCCAGTTAAACAAATGACACAAAAATATTATACTTGGAAATTTATTTATTGAGGAAAATGATCAACTATTACGTATTAGTGAGTAAAAAACGTATGTGAACCTCTAAGATTAGCAGTTAATTTGAAGGTGAAATTAGAGTCAGGTGTTTTCAATCAGTGGGATGACAATCAGGTGTGAGTGGGCACCCTGTTTTATTTAAAGAACAGGAATCTATCAAAGTCTGCTCTTCACAGCACATGTTTGTGGAAGTGTTTCATGGCACGAACAAAGGAGATTTCTGAGGAGCTCAGAAAAAGGGTTGTTGATGCTCTTCAGGCTGGAAAAGATTACAAAACCATCTCTAAATGGAGGAAAAAACAAGACCATTGTTACCCTCCCCAGGAGTGGTCGACCAACAAAGATCACTCCAAGAGCAAGGCATGTAATAGTTGGCGAGGTCACAAAGGACCCCAGGGTAACTTCTAAGCATCTGAAGGCCTCTCTCACAATGGTTAATGTTAATGTTCATGAGTCCACCATCAGAAGAACACTGAACAACAATGGTGTGCATGGCAGGGTTGCAAGGAGAAAGCCACTGCTCTACAAAAACAATATTGCTGCTCATCTGCAATTTGCTAAAGATCATGTGGACAAGCCAGAAGGCTATTGGAAAAAAGTTTTGTGGACGGATGAGACCAAAATAGAACATTATGTTTGGCGAAAGGAAAACACTTCATTCCAGCATAAGAACCTTATCCCATCTGTGAAACACGATGGTGGTAGTATCATGGTCTGGGCCTGTTTTGCCTCATCTGGACCAGGATGGCTTGTCATCATTGATGGAACAATGAATTCTGAATCTCAAGAGAAGGTGGATCATGCAGCAAGACAACGACCCTAAGCACACAAGTCGTTTTACCAAAGAATGGTTAAAGAAGAATTAAATTAATGTTTTGGAATGGCAAAGTCAAAGCCCTGACCTTAATCCAATTGAAATGTTGTGGAAGGACCTGAAGCGAGCAGTTAATGTGAGGAAACCCACCAACATCCCAGAGTTTAAGCTGTTCTGTAAGGAGGAATGGGCTAAAATTCCTCCAAGCCGGTGTGCAGGACTGATAAACAGTTACAGTTACATTTTGCCACTCACTAATATGTAATATTGGATCATTTTCCTCAATAAATAAATTTTTGCCTCATTTGTTTAACTGGGTTCTCTTTATCTACTTTTAGGACTTGTGTGAACATCTGATAATGTTTTAGGTCATATTTATGCAGAAATATAGAAAATTCTAAAGGGTTCACAAACTTTCAAGCACCACTGTATAAAAATTATGTTTTTATACATTACTACCACCTATGTTGTGCATGTGTGGGAGTATGCATGCTTGGGAGAGTGAATGAATGGATGAATGAGTGGACTAGACTGATTCAACTGAACGACTGCTTGGTTCTTGAAGACATTTCTACTCTCATCCGACAAGCTTCTTCATTCTAGAACCTGGTGGGAAGTCCCAGGTATTTAACCTATAGTGGAGTTGTCGCACCTTGACCCACCCTGTCAATACATGAGTCGTTAGGATCACAAGTGCCAAGGTGTGACCCATTAATGAGTCATTGCCCTACCCTGCCATTTTGTTAGTCGTTAGAGTCACATGGGTCGAGGTGTGAATATGGGTTAAACCTCCTAGGGAGGGATCTGAAGACTGCTTTGTAGGTAGTTGATAACTGGTGACGTAAACCACCACCTTTACTTACACAGACGGAGTGGGTGGAGAGATAGCTGGGTGAAAATATGGATGAGTGAGTGAATGAGTGGATTGATAGGTTAGAGGTTTGGTCAGTACGTTTATAGATGGATGGGTGTATGATTGAGTGAGTGGGTGCTTTGGTGATTGCATGAGTGGGTGGATGGGTAGATAGAAAGGGCAGTTGGAAAGTTGATGGGTGGGTGGATGGATATGTGGGTGGTTGTATAGATGGTATACTGGTTGGGTGGGGAGTGGTAGACTGTAGACCATATGATCTGCATGCCTGTCTTTTCAGTTGAGAAAGTTCTGTGTTTGGTTTCTTGTGTTTGATTATCTTACAATAAAAAATACCCTCACTATTGCTGTAATATTGCCATTATATAACACACTGTACATTATATGTATGTTATATATATCTTACATGGTTAAAATATCATTTTCTCTACTTGTCTGCATGTTGTTTCCATAGTGAGGATCAGAAGGTGTTCCTGTCTGTCCTGGCTGTGCTGTCTCTGCTGTTGATCTTTCTGCTGGTCCAGCGCCGTTGTTCTTTGGTGTCCAAGATAGCCCTGGCCCTCGGCCTGCTGGGGGTTTACAGCTACCGTGCTGCTGTCGGTAATGTCTTGTTCCCATGGCAGCACTCCAGTCAAACTGTATCCAAGTAAGTACTAACACAACATTTAAATAACATAAACGGTTGTCAACCCCATTCCAAAGACATAAATTAGGATAATTTGCATCTCTGAAGTTTGAGTGAGTGAGTGAGCATATGTACATGTATGTGTGCTTGTATGTGTTATGCCATGAACTGACTCCCTGTGCTGAACTGGTATTGGAAATGTGCTAGGGCTGGGCAATTAATTGAAAATGAATCAAAACCAACATTGAGAACCATTAACCGATGTAATCTTGCCCATGTCAATTATTTAAATTCTATCTTATTTGTAATTCTGTTAATACTTTACAATGCTACACAATATGAAAAATATTCTAGACGATGAAAAGAAATAACTGATGCCACATCCTACACATATCCTACATCCTAAATCACAAAGGATTCCAATTGGTAGAAATATTCAATAATTAACCATCAACAGTTCATCTGTGTGTTTTGTTAAGTTATTTTAAAATCACAAAGATATGGACTCTTTCATTAGAAAAAAATATCCCAGTTTTAATAGATGAGCATATTTACAGTACAACAACAAGAACAACAACAACAAAATAAAAGCCCTAAAACAAAATAATCGTTCATTAATCATAATCAAGGTAAAATCATATTAGTTTAAGGTCATATCGCCCAGCAGTACTATGTACCCTCTTCTGCCAGATAGCACCTCCACCCTCTATCAACCCTGAAATGGGTTACGCAGGTATGGAAATGAAAGAATGACTGAATGTTTGTTAGATTACACTAAGAATGTGCTCGTATCACAATTTTTGTGCTATCCATTTGGCAGAATTTGTGCTTCTGCTTCTGCAGTAGAATACTGCAAAACTAGATTATGTAGTCCCTGTGGAAACTGTGCAGTGTATTGTTCACTGGTGCAAATACTTTTGGCCTCTGTTGGGCCCCTCAAGGTCCGATTAGCATCCAAAGAACAAACACACTTATTCCATTATGAGCTGATATCATATATCATCCTGCAAAATGTTGTGTCTCCAGCTCAGAATGTTATTATTCCCATTGGTTAACATTGGGTGGAGGGGGTTGCTTGTAGGGGACCCCTTAAGGTCCAATAGGTATCCGATGCACAAACATTCCTATTCCATTATGTGCCGAATCATCCTGCAAAAGTTTGTGTCTCCAGGTCAATATTTTATTTTTTCCATTTGTTAACAATAGGGCGAAATCATGAATTTGTGCACCCCAGAGCAGCCACCAATGGGCCAATCGAAAAACTGTATACATGCACACTTCACTGGACCAGTTCAGATGAGTTGGAGTCCGTATCTTAAACTGTAGGAGGAGAAGCATCTCCAAATATCAGGTGGAATAATAATAGAGAAAAAGATAAAGATAAAACTTATGAAGAACAATAGTGTGCTGTTTGCACAGTATGTTCAAGAATTATCTTCTGGTAATTCTGCTATAATGTCATTTAGGAAAAATGTAATAAACTATTTAGTGATGCTTTAATGCAAATTAAAAACAATTCACCCGGTAACAATTATATCAACCCTTTAAGAGAATTAGTGTTGTCATTACCTCAGTCACAGCAGTAAGTATTGAGCTTATTTAACTGTTTTAAAATGAATGTGATTGGTCTTAATCTGTTAGGTGTTAATGTATTCAATATTAATTTACTATGCACCATGAGGACTAGGAGTTGGCATACTTGTAACTGAAATTCCATTTACAAAAGTATGTGGTATAAAATGCCGTTGCTGGCAATTTTGGTATATTACAATCCCATATCAGAAAAAGTTGGGACAGTATAGAAAATGCAAATAAAAATATTTGCAATGTTCCTTACATTTCTACATTTACAAAATTTCTTACACATTTGTTGATAAACTGGAGATTCTCTGCCCAGCTTTACTCCTCAAAACCTTTCATGGATACTGCCTTTGTATCAAATCATGATTATAATCACCTGTTGACATCAGCTGTCTGTTTCAGCAGTTTGTTTTTACCTCATTACTAGCCCTAAATTGTCCATTGTCCCTGTGTTGCAGGCCTGAAATGCAGGAATCGATGTTTATTAACAAATGAAATGAAGTTACCCTGAAAAAACTGAAATATATTGGGTAAATATTGAGGGCAATTAAATAAAAGTCGGGAAATGTAAGGAACACTGCATATATTTTTTATTTGCATTTTCCATGCTCTCCCAGGTTTCTGTTTTCTGATCTTGACTTGTGGGTATACTAACATCAGAATTACCGTAGCTGATTACCTAGTATTGTCAGTTTTTGTGACTCTACTGTTCATTAAAATGGTGCAAGGGGGTGTAGCCAATAAGCACTTTCAATGGAAATTAATGCATAATAGCTTGCCGAAGTGTATACGTACACTGACGTACAAAGACATGCATAATATTAATCGTTGTTTATGAGATGGCTGAGATTGAAGCAGGCGCCTGCTGCTTTTCCGCTTTGCTTGATTTTTGTTAGACGGCTAGCAGGATTGATTGGTGCCACATTTAGAACATGTCCCATACTGAGTTCCTTGAATAGGAAGCTTTTTTATTCCATCAAGCCTCAGGTCACCTGTGACCGACACTGCCTTTTAAATATGTTTACCAGCCTACCTAGATCAATGCTTGCGAAAGTGATGCACCCCCACCCCCACTGAGCTGCTGCATCATGGGAAAAGGTGGTCAGCTCTACCTGGCTATGGTCTCCTCACTCCATACCAAATTTCCATGCTTATATGTGCACCATTATATAACATTCTAAATGCATACCCTACCTACACATTCATCCATACCACTTTGGTCTATTGAAAACATTAGTATTACACATACTACATACTGGCTACTGCTGTTGGGTGGGGCTTAGCATGAGTGGTACAGTGGTGCTTGAAAGTTTGTGAACCATTTAGAATTTTCTATATTTCTGCATAAATATGACCTAAAACATCATCAGATTTTCACAAGTCCCAAAAGTAGATAAAGAGAACCCAGTTAAACAAATGAGGCAAAAATATTATACTTGGTCATTTATATATTGAGAAAAATGATCCAATATTACATATTAGTAAGTGACAAAAGTATGTGAACCTTTGCTTTCAGTATATGGTGTGACCCCTCTGTGCAGCAATAACTGCAACTAAATGGTTCCTGTAACTGTTGATCGGTCCTGCACACCGGCTTGGAGGAATTTTAGCCCATTCCTCTATTCAACAGCTTCAACTCTGGGATGTTGGTGGGCTTCCTCACATTAACTGCTCGCTTCAGGTCCTTCCAAAACATTTCGATTGGATTAAGGTCAGGACTTTGACTTGGTCATTCCAAAACATTAATTTATTCTTCTTTAACCAAAATTTGGTAGAACGGCTTGTGTGCTTAGGGTCGTTGTCTTGCTGCATGACCCACCTTCTCTTGAGATTCAGTTCATGGACAGATTTTCTGACATTTTTCTTTAGAATTCTCTGATATAATTCAGAATTCATTGTTCCTTCAATGATGGCATGCCGTCCTGGCCCAGATGCAGCAAAACAGGTCCAAACCATGATAATACCACCTCCATGTTTCACAGATGTGATATGGTTGTAAAGCTGGAATGCAGTGTTTTCCTTTCTCCAAACATAACACTTTTCTTTTAAACCACAAAATTCTATTTTGGTCTCATCTGTCCACAAAACATTCTTCCAATAGCCTTCTGGCTTGTCCACATGATCTTTAGCAAACTGCAGACGAGCAGCAATGTTCTTTTTGGAGAGCAGTGGCTTTCTCCTTGCAACCCTGCCATGCACACCATTGTTGTTCAGTGTTCTTCTGTTGTTGGTCGACCACTCTTGTGCAGCATAACAATGGTCTTAAATTTACTTCATTTGTACACAATCTGTCTGACTGAGGATTGGTGGAGTCCAAACTCTTTAGAGATGGTTTTGTAACCTTTTTCAGCCTGATGAGCATCAGCAACTTTTTCTGAGGTCCTCAGAAATCTCCTTTGTTCATGCCATGATACACTTCCACAAACATGTGTTATGAAGAGCAGACTTTGATAAATCCCTGTTCTTTAAATAAAACAGGGTGCCCATTCACACCTGATCGTCATCCCATTGATTGAAAACACCTGACTCTAATTTCACCTTCAAATTAATTGCTAATCCTAGAGGTTCACATACTTTTTCCACTCAGTAATATGTAGTATTGGATCATTTTCCTCAATAAATAAATGATTGTTTGTATAATTTGTTTAACTGGGTTCTCTTTATCTACTTTATGACTTGTTTGAAAATCTGATGATGTTTTAGGTTATATTTATGCAGAAATACAAAACATTCTAAATGGTTCACAAACTTTCAAGCACTACTGTCTGTCTGTTCAAGTGTATACTACTATTTCTAAGTCTTTGAGAGTTCCCAGTAACACGGTGGACTTGATAATTGTTTGGAACCTCCAGGACTCTCCAGCCAAACTGAGTGACCAGGCTAACAGGGCCTTTTTCAGGGAGGTTAGCAAGAACCTAACAGCCACTCAAATAGAACTTTATAAGTCTTCTGCAGAGATGGGAGAAGCTGCGGGAAGGACAACGATCTCAGCAGCACTCCATCAATCAGGCCTGTATGTTAAAGTGGCTAAAAGGAAGCCAATCTTTTATCCATTTAAAATACGTTCAGAGGACTGTCTGAATTTTGAGTTTGCTGTATAGCTTTTGAAATTCTGAAAGGGCATGGCAAAGGATTGAAAATACAGCACAGTGATCCAATCAAGTAGGAAAAACGTATATTATGGTATTATGTAATCTTCTGAATGGATTTAAATATAATGACTTCGACATCCATAGCTCTGAAGTATCCAGTATATTCATGTGCTAAATAAATAGGTTATAGGTTAATTATTTACTATTCATAGTAGCCACTAATACGCACTGATTTATTTAGTGGTGTACATAACATGACTGTAACAGTCTAAATAATGGACTTCGGGATGGTAACAGGCCTGACATGAAACAGATCACATTGTCCCATGTTCTCATTTTCCTAAACTAGCATGACTTATAGGGAATGGAAGGATGAATATATTAACAGTACCCTTATATTGCATTGCTTTGTGTGTATTTTATGATGCTTTAACAAATGTCTTTCTGAATAATGTGAAATATTGTCGTTATAAGGAGTTGGCAGGCTTAACAATAGGCTTAATTTGGCTTACAGTTGGTGCAAGATAAAATAGCATTCAGAGTTATGTGAATCAGGAATAAGAGCGATATATCTGTGTTTTTGAAAAGCCTTACCCCTCTGGTGCAGTCTACAGTCTGAATACCATTATATAAAATGTCTGTAAATAACCCCTTAATATTTGTGTTCCATCACTATGAATATGGCACATACTAGATACTACATACAAGCCATGTCATGGCATACGTTATGTTTTTTTAATACTGCCATTGCTGATTTAAGATTAAAACTGTTTTTAGAATGGCGTCATTTCGGAAGCAGTGTTGAATATGATATACTGCCACATTTGAGTGAACTACTGAAGTAGAATTACATAATTAATTACAAAATTCACTGAACAGAACTCTAGTCTGTGGTTTGCCATAACAACGCCACGAATAAGCACAGAATTTGAGAACAACAGTTTTTTTTTAATGCTCTGTAGAGGACAAACCCTGCTGATTAGTCTGGATTGGAAATTAATGGAGTCTATTATAACAGCTATTACATGCATGTTTGGGGATCGAGCAGATTTGAGTAAGAAGGTCTATTTCTATTTATCCCTGATGGTCATTTTGAATATGAACTGTATTACATGTAGCATTGTGTTACAAGCTCTTCTCTTCATTCGGTGATATCCTCAGACTCACCTACATGCAGGTCTAATAGTGCTAAACACACAGACAAAAAGGTAATGACACGACACACCTACTTACTCTAAGACATTCTCTCTCATAAATGCACACACCTCACTGTCAAGACAAAGCAGAGCGGCTCACCTCCTGCCCTTGACATTTTCTCTCACCCAATTAAAAGATTGAGCTTTTGCCCTTTTTGCCTGGTGACCAACTGCCTTATTGCAGCTTCTACTTACATAACAAAGAGTCCTTGCTTTGTGCCCTCTGAATAATTGACAGCGCTACCTGTGCAACCAGAGTCACTCACATGCTCATTACACAGTGGTGTTTTGTGGCCTCTGGCTTTCTGCTAATTTGATAACTGTAGTACTTTGTTCCTTAGTTCTCTCTGTTTTGTTAAATGAATGAAGTATTCACTGCTTTTTGAGAAACTTACAAGCTTTTTGTTATTGTTTAGATTCTCAGCCTGACTGCTTTCGGCGTTATAGCTGTGTGTCCTAACAATGCCTCTTTATTATATATAGTGTTTAAGGAATGTTTATGATTTTATAGGAATATCAGTAATTGTGACACTTGGTATTATTATTACAGTGGGGCAAAAAAGTATTTAGTCAGTCACTGATTGTGCAAGTTCTCCTACTTAGAAAGATGAGAGAGGTCTGTAATTTTGATCATAGGTACACTTCAACTATGAGAGACAAAATGAGAAAAAAAATCCTGGAAATCACATTGTAAGATTTTTAAAGCATTTAATTGTAAATCATGGTGGAAAATAAGTATTTGGTCACCCACATAGAAGCAAGATATCTCGCTCTCACAGACCTGTAACTTCTTCTTTAAGAAGTTCTTCTGTCCTTCATTCATTACCTGTATTAATGGCACCTGTTTGACTTCATTATCTGTATAAAAGATACCTGTCCACAGCTTCAAACAGTCAGACTCCAAACTCAACCATGGCCAAGACCAAAGAGCTGTCGAAGGACACCAGGAAGAAAATTGTAGACCTGCAGCAGGCTGGGAAAAAGTGAATCCACAATAGCCAAGCAGGTTGGTGTGAATAAATCAACTGTGGTAGCAATAGTAAGAAAATGGAAGTCATACAAGACCATTGATAATCTCCATTGATGTGGGGCCCTACGCAAGATCTCATCCCGTGGGGTCAAAATGATCATGAGAACGGTGAGCAAAAATCCCAGAACTACACGGAGGAACCTGATGAATGACCTGCAGAGAGCTGGGACCAAAGTAACAAGGCTACCATCAGTAACACACTACGCCGAAAGGGACTCAGATCCTGCAGTGCCAGGCGTGTCCCCCTGCTTAAGCCAGTACATGTACAGGCCCGTTTGAAGTTTGCCAGAGAGCATAAGGATGATCCAGAACAGGATTTGGAGAATATCATGTGGTCAGATGAAACCAAAATAGAACTTTTTGGTAAAAGCTCAACTTGTCGTGTTTGGAGGAAGAAGAATGCTGAGTTGCATCCCAAGAACACCATACCTACTGTGAAGCATGGGGGTGGAAACATCATGCTTTGGGGCTGTTTTTCTACAAAGGGGACAGGACGACTGATCCGTGTTAAGGAAAGAATGAACGGGGAATTGTGAGATTTTAAGCCAAAACCTCCTTCCATCAGTGAGAATATTGAATATGGAACGTGGCTGGGTCTTCCAGCATGACAATGATCCAAAACACACCGCTCGGGCAACGAAGGAGTGGCTCCATAAAAAGTATTTCAAGGTCCTGGAGTGGCCTAGCCAGTCTCCAGACCTCAACCCCATAGAAAATTTGTGGAGGCAGTTGAAGGTCCATGTTGCCCAGCAACAGCCCCAAAACATCACTGCTCTAGAGGAGATCTGCATGGAGGAATGGGCCAAAATACCAGCTACAGTGTGTGCCAACCTGGTGTAGACGTTTGACCACTGTCATTGTCAACATAGGTTATGTTTTATTGAGAATTGAGTTGAGCCTTTGTTATTAACCAAATACATTTACGTTTACATTTACAGCATTTATCAGATGCCCTTATCCAGAGCGACTTACAATTGGTACAATCTTACAATCCAAGCAATTCAAAGTTAGGAGTCTTGCTCAAGGACCCAACAGTGGCAGATTGGCAGAGGTGTGATTTGAACCTTGGACCTCTGTCCAGAGTCCAATACCTTAACCTCTAGGCTACCACAGTCCCACTATTTTTAAATAACTTATTTTCCACCATAATTTACAATTATATTCTTTAAAAATCCTACAATGTGATTTCCTGGATTTTTATTATATATAATATAATTACAGACCTCTCTCATCTGTCTAAGTTTCTGAGTTTTACCCCACTGTATTATTATTATTATTATTATTATTATTATTATTATAACAATATTTTTTCTTAAAATAAAATTACATGTATTTCATTTTGTCAGTATCACTCATTGAAACTCATTTAGACTCATACTGATATACTGACTACTTATGACATATTTGAGAAAACATAATGTACTGTATTTGATATCAGTCCTTGCTGCCAGTTACATTCATATTTAGTCATTATTTGTTTATTTATTTGTTTATTTCAAATTGCATCATCATCAATGGCTACAGGAACAAGGATACAGCAATACTAGTCATACACATTCACACTGGGCCAATTTAACACAAACAATTTAACTAACACACATAAAACCACACAGACATCTGAGAAGTCCCGTCCTTGGACTTCTCATTCATACAGTAGTACCATCTGTTTTATTTATTATATTCTGTATTTCATTATATTTACTTTATTATATATTCTGTTTTAAGTATTCTAGTTAGCATCTATGTATTTAAACTGTCATTATGAATGTAATATTAAGGTAACTTAATTCAATTCTTACATGTAAAATCTGGGCTGCTCAAGGAGGTTGGGCCCCTTTTGAGTCTGGATCCTTCCAAGGTTTCTTCTTCATCACATTTAGTTTTTCCTCTTGCCCTAGGTTTGCTCAGTTGGTGCTGTGGGTGTAGATATTTGTAAAGCTGCTTTGAAACGCTGCTCTATTGTAAAGAGTGTTGCAAAAATAAATCTGACTTTGAACTAACCCACTGCACCATTATAGTTCCACTTTCAAGAACTCGGGCCCATAGCAAGGTTTTACTAGACTAAATTTACCTTGTCTTTTTTATTATTTCAATTTCATTATTTTATTAAGCTGTTTTTCTAGTGCATTACTGCTTTGAGGGCTTGGTCCTGGCATGTGGTTTCCTTTATTTCGTCTGAAATTATCTTCCAGTAAACAAAAATATTTATTGTAATAGTTGATTAAATATGCAAAGAAACGGTTCATTTTCCAAATCAATCTCATTGTACGTACACAGAGTTGTAAAATCTTATGAAGAACTGCTTTATGTAAATATAATCACTGATTCTGTTTTCAGTTAATTACACAGTAGTCAAGTCTTGCATTAGTTTTTACGCCTGCTATTTCCCCAGTGTCATGATGAAATTAGTTTTGCTGACAGTTCCACAAGTTCTGTCAGTTCTATTGCAGGCAAACTGGTGTTTGGTTTGCACCCTACTGTTTTCTCAGCAGTTTCTTTTGCTCGCAAATCTCTTATTTGCTAGTGATTACAGTCAGACTGAAATGATTGGAAAAAGCAGCAGCTGTATCATGCTGCTTGTAGAGTGCTTATAACACACAACGTAAGGATAAAGAGGGTTAGTTAGTTTTTAATTAAGATGCAGTAAGATGAAAAGATTGAATCCGCAATAACCTATTACATTGATCATGACTGAACATAGTAATTTTGACTATGATACTGTTTTGCAGCTACACCAGCTTTTCAACAACACAGCCTAATAGTCAGGCTCACATTGATAAATGTCATTAATGCATTCGTCTTCAGAAAATGTTTTGTCTTTAGGGTCACAGGGTCACTGAAACCAGAAACAAATAATAGGTGCATGTCAGGAATGCATTTGGGGTAGGGTCTATATATATATATATATATATACATATATATATATATATATATATATATATATATATATATATATATATGTATATATATAATATATATATACTATATATATGTCCGTCTGAAATGTTGAAGTTCCTTCATCAGGGGCAGATAAGATGGACATGTTAGCAAACCTGTTATATCAAGAATTTGGGCTGGTACTGCCGGATGCCTTTCGATGTGGGGGCTATTCGGGAGGAACATGCTGCAACTGCCCTCCAATCACCAGGATACAGGCAGGAAAAGGCCCGACTGGTGCCTGGAGCTAGGGGATTCCACTGACCAGCTAGTGAGAGCCTGGCCGCCCAGTGCGCGAAAAAAGAACCAGGTGCGAGGAAGTTGGAAGCCCAGGAAGAGGTTGACATGGCCATCAGTAGGTTGAACAGAACCGGGAGGTCATTGGACGAGTCCAGGAGGGTCTAGCAGAGTTGGGCAGATGCGTATTGAGGTGCGACCCCTCATTTTGGGTCCAAGGCCGGCCAAGGACAAATAAGTAGCCATGGTGTGGCCAAAGTGGCCATACGGAGCAATACGGCTACGTGTCCACAGCAGTGGTGTCAAAGGCCGTCAAGGGTGCTGGATGACCTGGGAATGTGTCACAAAAGGCCCATGTCATGGCTGACCCTGTGGAAGATCCCCCAGGCAATGACTCGCTTCCTTCACAATGTCCCCCTATGACGACCGTCTTGCCTTTTCCCCGAAACCTCCACTTATGTTTGGTCGTGGAGTGCAAGCTCCCCTGTTGCAACACCATCATGCAGGCCTCCAGCATATCCGATCATGCTGCAAGACCGCACTATCTCAACGCCTCTCGGTTGCGGCATGACCGGTGCTGAAAAGCTGGCAGAGGTCGCAGATGCATGCAGACAACAGTGCCACAGCGAACCGCAGATTCGGCGAGACCTACCGGTCATCCGCCCTTTGCAAGAGCTGGGGGAGAACCCCAAAAACTCCCTCGCGGAGAGTAACAACCAAGACCTCCTGCTACCACCTGGTTTGGGTTGGAGTGGACCATGAGAGTTTGACCTTGGGAGTGCACTGCCTCCGTTTTCCCAGGAGATATGTTGGAACATCGCTCGCCCGGCCCAGACGCTTGGATACTGATACTTGGTCAGAATGCTGCTTAAACAAGACCATCTTGCTGGTAGAGCTAACTGTCCCGTGGGAACAGGGATGGGCTGCTAATGAACATTAGCGTCCAAGTAACGCTGACCTGGCGGCAGCGTGTCCACGGGGCTGGCTTGAAACCATTACATGCCCCATTGAAGTGGGTGTAAGGGGCTTGTTGGGCTTCCCTCAACAAGTCCCCGTCTGTTGCGAGACATCGCTGCAACAGGGGCAGGGCGCCCGCAAAGCCATCAGGATCTTGCATAAGAGTTAATAGGGGAGCACAATTGCCGTAGAGTGCACTGGTGTAGGAGGGCGTCAGGCAGCAATGCCCAAAGGTTAAGACCAACCCTGTAATCTTCATATATATATATATATATATATATATATATATATATATATATATATATATATATATATATATATATATATATATATATATTAATTAGTCAGCCACTGAATGTGCAAGTTCTCCAACTTAGAAAGATGAGAGAGGTCTGTAAATTTCATCATAGGTACACTTCAACTATGAAAGAGAATGAGAGAGAATGAGAAAAAAATCAAGGAAATCACATTGTAGCATTATTAAAGAATTTATTTGTAAATTATGTTGGAAAATAAGTATGACAAATTTAGCCTTTATTACTTTGGTCCCAGCTCTCTGCAGGTCATTCATCAGGTCCCTCCATGTAGTTCTGGGATTTTTACTCACCGTCCTCATGATAATTTTGACCCCACGGGATGAGATCTTGCGTGGAGCCCCAGATCGAGGGAGATTATCAGTGGTCTTGTATGTCTTCCATTTTCTCACAATTGCTCCCACAATTGATTTATTCACACTAACCTGCTTGGCTATTGTAGATTCACTCTTGCCAGCCTGGTGCAGGTCTACAATTTTCTTCCTGGTGTCCTTCGACAGCTCTTTCATCTTGGCCATGGTTGAGTTTGGAGTCTGACTGTTTGAGGCTGTGGACAGGTATCTTTTGTACAGATAACGAGGTCAAACAGGTGCCATTAATACAGGTAATGAGTGGAGGACAGAAGAGCTTCTTAAAAAAGTTACAGGTCTGAGAGAGCCAGAAATCTTGCTTGTTTGTGGGTGACCAAATACTTATTTTCCACCATGATTTACAATTAAATTCTTAAAAAACAATGTGATTTTCTGGATTTTATTTTCTCATTTTGTCTCTCAATCAGTGGCTGACTAAATACCTTTTGCCCCATATATATATATATATATATATATATATCTCTATATATGGGGCAAAAAGGAAGCACCACTGATTGAAACAACACTGGAAGCAACACTGATTGAAGCAACACAAGGAAGCAACACTGATTGTCAATCAGGAAGCAACACTGATTGACAATCAATTTCACATGCTGTTGTGCAAATGGAATAGACAACCGGTGGAAATTATTGGCAATTAGCAAGACACACTCAATAAAGGAATGGTTCTGCAGGTGGGGACCACACACCACTTCTCAGTACCTATGCTTTCTGGCTGATGTTTTGGTCACTTTTGAATGTTGGTGGTGCTTTCACACTCGTGGTAGCATGAGGCAGACTCTACAACCCACACAAGTGGCTCAGGAAGTGCAGCTCATCCATGATGGCACATCAATGCAATCTGTGGCAAGAAAGTTTGCTGTGTCTGTCAGCGTAGTGTCCAGAGGCTGGAGGCGCTACCAGGAGACAGGCCAGTACACCAGGAGACGTGGAGGAGGCTTTAGAAGGGTAACAACCCAGCAGCAGGAACAGGAGGAGCATTGCCAGAGCCCTGAAAAATTACCTCTAGCAGGCCACAAATTGCAAGTGTCTGCACAAACGGTTAGAAACCGACTCCATGAGGATAGTATGAGGGCCCGACGTCCACAGATGGGGGTTGTGCTCACAGCCCAACACCGTGCTGGATGCTTGGCATTAGCCAGAGAACACCAGGATTGGCAAATTCGCCACTGGCGCCCTGTGCTCTTCACAGATGAAAGCAGGTTCACACTGAGCACATGTGACAGATGTGACAGAGTCAGGAGATGCCGTGGGGAGCGATCTGCTGCCTGTAACATCCTTCAGCATGACCGGTTTGGCAGTGGGTCAGTAATGGTGTGGGGTGGCATTTCTTTGGAGGGCCACACAGCTCTTCATGTGTAGAGGTAGCCTGACTGCCATTAGGTACCGAGATGAGATACTCTGACCCCTTGTGAGACCATATGCTGGTGCGGTTGGCCCTGGGTTCCTCCTAATGCAGGACAATGCTAGACCTCATGTGACTGGAGTGTGTCAGCAGTTTCTGCAAGATGAAGGCATTGAAGCTATGGACTGGCCCGCCCGTTCCCCAGAACTGAATCCGATTGAGCACATCTGGGACATCATGTCTTGCTCCATCCATCAACGTCACGTTGCACCACAGACTGTCCAGGAGTTGGTGGATGCTTTATTCCAGGTCTGCGAGGAGATCCCTCACGAGACCATCCGCCACCTCATCAGGAGCATGCCCAGGCATTGTAAGGAGGTAATACAGGCACGTTGGGGCCACACACAATACTGAGCCTCATTTCGACTTGTTGTAAGGACATTACATCAAAGTTGGATCAGCCTGTAGTGTGTTTTCCACTTTAATTTTGTGTGTGACTCCAAAATCCATTGGTTAATAAATTTGATTTCCATTGATTATTTTTGTGTGATTTTGTTGTCAGCACATTCAACTTTGTACAGAACAAAGTATTCAATGAGAATATTTCATTCATTCAGATCTGGGAGTCTTCCCTTTATTTTTTTTAGCAGTGTATATGTACAACCCCAATTTCAAATTTCAATGACGTTGGGACGTTTTGTAAAACATAAGTAAAAACAGAGTATGATTATTTGTAAATCATATGCAAATATTCACTCAAATGTGGACTCGTCAGACCACAGGACACTTTTCCACTTTGTGTCAGTCCATCTCAGATGAGCTCAGGCACAGAGAAGCCGGCGGCGTTTTTGGGTTTTGTTGATATATTCTTTTTGCTTTGCATGGTAGAGTTTTAACTTGCACTTGTAGATGGAGCGATGAACTGTGTACACTGACAATGAAGTGTTCCTGAGCCCATGTGGCAATCTGTTACAGAATGATGTTGGTTTTTAATGCAGTGCCCCCTGAGGGATCGCAGGTCACGGGCATTCAGTGTTGGTTTTCAGTCTTGCAGCTTACTTGCAGAGATTTCTTCAGATTCTCTGAATCTTTTGATGTTGTTATGGACTGTAGATGAGGAAATCCCTAAATTCCTTGCAATTGCACGTTGAGAAACGTTTTTCTTAAACCGTTGGACTATTTGGTCATGTAGTTGTTCACAAAGTGGTGAACGTCACCCCATACTTGCTTGTGACCGACTGAGCCTTTTGGGGATGCTCCCTTAATACACAATCATGACACTCACCTGTTTCCAATTAACCTGTTCACCTGTGGAATGTTCCATACAGGTGTTTTTTGGCCATTCCTCAACTTTTCCAGTGTTTTGCTGCCCCTGTCCCAACTGTTTTGGAACGTGTTGCAGGCATCAAATTCAAAATGAGTGAATATTTGCAAAAAAAAACTAAACAATAAGGTTTATCCATTTGAACCTTAAATATCTTGTCTTTCTAGTGTCTTCAATTGAATATGGGTTGAAAAGGATTTGGAAATCATTGTATTCTGTTTTTATTTATGTTTTACACAATTTGTATTTGTAGGCTACTGTATGTAAATATAAAGCATATTTTCACAAGAAACCTGTGTGCAAACGACACGATAATAAATCAGAGATACTGCCGAAAACAAGTGGAACACTACCATCTACAAAGTATCCCAAATGCCACTGCATATTTTATTTATTGAAATTCACAATAATTACAGAAAATACAGTAATGTACTGTTACGATCCCATACTTTTGTTTGATGGAAGCCAACAATGCATTGACAGACAGTGTTACAAACAACACTGAGAATCAAGCCAGATGAAACTTGCACTTAATGAGTGAATGTGAATGAGATTATATAGTTAAACGTTAGATAGAATACACAGGTAATGGGGGCACAAACAAAGGAGTACTATCTACAATAGCACAGGCACATACACTCCCAAGCGCCATTTACAGCTTGTTACAAATAAGCAGCAGAAACACAAGTAACTTACACAAAAAGTCTCTAAACACATCAACCGAGTTAGAACAGTCTCTTTTGCAAACGTGATCTAATAAGCAAGCAGTAAGGTAGTTACTTACACACACACACAGAGGAATGATTGACTTCCGCTCTTAAACTCTGCCTGTGAAACTACAGTGCTGATTGGCAGTTGAGGTGACCAGCTGCTTACAGTCGCAGAATCCAGAGTTAAGACAAAATTTTATTTCCTTTTATAATTTATTATAATTTTCCAAGACCTTGGTAGTTAAAGTGAAAGGACGTTGATAAGATGGTAGCTAAATGGCACACATCTATACTTACAATAGTTTCTGATTATGATTTTCTTCATTTATATCATTTAAAAACGAATACATTGCTTGCCTAACCAAAGAAATTAAAAAACATGGCAGTAGTGTACATAAATCATGGAAATTATCATGCATTTCACTGCATTTAACAAATACAATCCTTGAGAATATGACAAAGCACACTGAGAGATAATAAAATCCCTCATGTCTACCTGTGGAAGAAGTGGGCTAGCTTATTAGCAATTAGTTACCTAGGTTGCAAGTTAGAGGCTAATCTAATCCAAACTCAAGCTTTTTTGTGCTGTTATGACTTTGCAATTGTATTAGGTTCATCACTTGCCTCTAACTTTGCATCTGAAATTCCTTCTGTTCATGAATTCATGAAGTACGTACTTTCCAGTATGTGGTGTATGCTTGAGGGGTAAAAGCCTTCAGCTCTATACAAGTCTATTTAGTTTTGTGAACAGCTACTTGAGACCACAAGTAATTGCTATGGGAGTTAAAACAAAAAGGTTTCCTTAAAACAACTGACAGGCATTTCCATCTGTGTGACTTTCCTGAGGCTTCCTTTCCTTCCTTCACAAGAAATCTGCATGCATAAACAATCACAAACGAGGTGTCAGCACAACAAATGCTTACAGATTAATCTTGCAGATAAAAATAAAAGTGCTACTCCCACCATGCTATCCTCTCCGTGCAGGTGTGTCAGGGACTTTAATTACTGAGCACAGATGTTTTAAATACCACTGCTCTAAACCAAATTAAAGCAGCTGCTTGCATTGTTCGTTTTTCTGACCTGATCTTACATTTCAAAAGGCATCTCCTGTCATAAACAGAATGTGAAACAGTCAGTATGTCAACGCCACAAAGACAGATGACAATTTGATCACATACTCTAGAAGTCCCTTTGAAGAAACAGTACACTGGGACTGCATAAGGACATGCTGATATCATGAATTTTCCTTATTTTTAACACCTTTCCATTGTATGGCATTATACTACGATTCTTCAAGAGCTTACTTTCATTATATAGTGTTGCTTAGAGGAGGATGAGCCCTCTGAGTCTTATTGACCTCAAGGGTTATTATGTGTTTTTTTCAGTTTTGTTTACTTTTTCACTCATCCAGTACTGCCACAAGCATAATCCCCAACCCTTTAAAAAAAGGGCTGAAGTCCAGCCTGTGCCATCTGATTTGCACATCAACCAATTGATGTTACTTTTCAATTGCCAGAGGCCAAGGCACATAGATCAGCCAGCAGATGAATGTTTATCCACCATCAGACATGGCTAACCGTAGAGCTCTAGAGCTCTCTTAAGTCAGTGGTAAAGCCGAGACTTGAACCCAAGTCCCCTCAATAGTAGGACAGAGTATTAGATTGCTGCAAACGCTAAGCATCTTGGATTCTTCAACATTCTTCAGTGCCGCCTCATCATTGCTGAAAGAGGGTCTGAACCAAAATCTGTGTGTGTGTGTGTGTGTGTGTGTGTGTGTGTGTGTGTATGTGGGGCAAAAAAGTATTTAGTCAGCCACTGATTGTGCAAGTTCTCCTACTTAGAAAGATGAGAGAGGTCTGTAATTTTCATCATAGGTACACTTCATCTATGAGAGATATAAGATCCAGGAAATCACAATGTAGGGTTTTTAAAGAATTTAATTGTAAATCATGGTGGAAAATAAGTGTTTTGTCACCCACAAACAAGCAAGATTTCTGGCTCTCACAGATCTGTAACTTATTTAAGAAGCTCTTCTGTCCTCTACTTCTTACCAGTATTAATGGCACCTGTTTGACCTCGTTATCTGTATGATATCATGTATGTATGATACAGATAACGAGGTCAAACAGGTGCAATTAATGCTGGTAAGAAGTAGAGGACAGAAGAAGTAGAGGACAAAAGACATGTCCACAGCCTCAAACAGTTAGACTCCAACCTCAACCATGGCCAAGACTAAAGAGCTGTCGAAGGACACCAGGAAGAAAATTTTAGACCTGCGCCAGGCTGGGAAAAGTGAATCTACAATAAGCAAGCAGGTTAGTGTGAATAAATCAACTGTGGGAGCAATTGTGAGAAAATGGAAGACATACAAGACCATTGATAATCTCCCTCGATCTGGGGCCCCATGCAAGATCTCATCCCGTGGGGTCAAAATGATCATGAGAACAGTGAGCAAAAATTCCAGAACTACACACACGGAGGGACCTGATGAATGAACCTGCAGAGAGCTGGACCCAAAGTAACAACGGCTACCATCAATACAACTACGGCCGAGAGGGACTCGGATCCTGCAGTGTTCCAGGCGTGCCCCCCGCTTAACAGTACAATTTCCAGGCCCCGGTCTTAATTTCCCATAGAGCATATAGGTGATCCAGAAAGAGGATTGGGAGAAATATCATGAGGTCAGATGAAACCAAAATAGAACTTTTTTGGGTAAAACTCACTCGTCGTGTTTGGAGGAAGAAGAATGCTGAGTTGCATCCCAAGAACACCATACCTACTGTGAAGCATGTGGGTGGAAACATCATGCTTTGGGGCTGTGTTTTCTGCAAAGGGGACAGGACGACTGATCTGTGTTAAGGGAAGAATGAACGGGGCCATGTATCGTGAGATTTTAAGCCAAAACCTTCCATCAGTGAGAGCATTGAAGGTGGAACATGGCTGGGTCATCCAGCATGACAATGATCCCAAATATACTGCCCGGGCAATGAAGGGGTTGCTCCATAAAAAAGCATTTCAAGGTCTTGGTGTGGCGTAGCCAGTCTCCAGACCTCAACCCCATAGAAAATGTGTGGAGGGGGTTGAAAGTCTGTGTTGCCCCAAAACCTCACTGCTCTAGAGGAGATCTGCATGGAGGAATGGGCCAAAATACCAGCTACAGTGTGTGAAAACCTGGTGACTTACAGGAAACGTTTCATCTTTGTCATTGCTAACAAAGTTTATGTTACAAAGTATGGAGCTGAATTTTTTTTCCCTCATTTTGTCTATCATAGCTGGTGTACTTATGATGAAAATTACAGACCTCTCTCATTTTTCTTAGTAGGAAAACTTGCAGAATCAGTGGCTGACTAAATACTTTTTTGCCCCACTGTATATATATATAATGGTGTGACAAAATGTTTGCCCCCTCTGATTTCCTATTTTTTTGCATGTTTGTGTCACTTAAGTGTTTCGGGAGCATCAAACCAATTTAAATATTAGTCAAAGACAACACAAGTAAACACATAATGCAGATTTTAAATGAAAGTGTTTATTATTAACGGAGAAAATCCAAACCTACATATCCCTGTGTGAAAAAGTGATTGCCCCCTAAACCTAATAACTGGTTGGGCCACAGCTTCAGCTTGAGGTCACGGCCAGATGGCCAGATATTCTTCTTCAGGATATTTTGGTAGACAGCAGAATTCATAGTTCCATTTATCACAGCAAGTCTTCAAGGTTCTGATGCAGTAAAACAGCCCCAGACCATCACACTACCACCACCTTATATTACTATTGGTATAATGTTCTTTTTCTGAAATGCTGTGTTACTTTTACGCCAGGTGTAATGGGACACACACCAGCCAAAGGGTTCAACTTTTGTCTCATCAGTCACAAAATGTTTTTTCAAAAGTCTTGGGGATCATCAAGATGTGTTCTGGAAAATTGAGATGAGCTTTAATGTTCTTTTTGCTCAGCAGTGGTTTTCATCTTGGAACTCTGCCATGCAGGCTATTTTTGCCCAGTCTCTTTCTTATGGTAGTGGCATGAACACTGACCTTAACTGAGGCAAGTGAGGCCTGCAGTCCTTTGGATGTTGTTGTGGGGTCTTTTGTGACCTCTTGGATGAGCCGTCGCTGCGCTCTTGTGGTAATTTTGGTCAGCTGGCCACTCCTTGGAATGTTTACCACTGTTCCATGTTTTCACCATTTGTGGATAATGGCTCTCACTGTGGTTTTCTGGAGTCCCAAAACTTTAGAAATGGCTTTATAACCCTTTCCAGACTGATCGATCTCAATTACTTTTTCTCAATTGTTCCTGAATTTCTCTGGATCTTGACATGATGTGCAGCCTTTAAGGATCTGTTGGTGTACTTCACTTTGTCAGGCAGGTTCTATTTAAGTGATGTCCTGATTGAGAACAGATGTGGCAATTATCAGGCCTGGGTGTGGCTAGAGACAGTGAACTCAGGTGTGATAAACTGTAACACCGGGAGGCGAGAGGAACGAGGAGACGAACGCAGGTTCAAAACAAAGGGATATTATTTATTATACAACCAACAAAAGGAAAACACGGCAAAACAGGCGAGGACCGAAAACGGGCATAGAACGAAAACGAAAACGGGTATGTAACATAAACAAAGCTGAGAGCGCAAAACGGGTGCAAACTAAACAAAACAAGGAAGTAAGTTAAACGGCACGATACCTGGATGGGACGCGACCAACGTGAACCATCAATAATCCGCGCTGAGCGTGAGGTGAGCGCGGTTTAGTACCGTGCGGTTTAGTACCGTGCGGTTGTGACGTGGGAAACGAGGAACAGGTGCGTGTGATGAGCGGGTGACGCTGACCGGCCGTGATATAAATAATAGTTAATTTATATTTTAACAAGGTGGGGGCAATCACTTTTTCACACAGGGCCATGTAGTTTTGGATTTTTTTCTCCCTTAATAATAAACACTTTCATTTAAAAACTGCATTTTGTGTTTACTTGTGTTGTCTTTGACTAATATTTAAATTGGTTTGATTTTCCGAAACACGTGTGACAAACATGCAAAAAATCTGGAAGGGGACAAACACTTTTTCACACCACTGTGTATGACGATACTGAATATACTGTTTGTATGCTGTATATGTAAACGTTTGTAAACTTTATAGAATCTGGATCTAATTTATAAGGCCCAGATCAGTATTACTATAATGTAGAACTTCTAGCTGTGGCATTTACTATGTTACAATTCATACTGTGTGGGAGTCTTTTATCTGTAGGCTTATCTAGACTTGGTTCTCTTGCATTTCATCATTCTTTATTTTTTTTATTTGTTTGTCTTGTCTGTTTTGTTAATAGCAATCAAAATGCATTACCAACTGGCAGTCTAAGTGCCACTGGCACATAGCTAATAGACAAGCTGTCCCTAATTAAAGCTAGTTTGCAAATTTTGGGAAACTTTGCCATCCATTTACGATTATATAAACAATATATGCCAATTGCAATTTCGGAGGACCAAGCCCATCACTAGGAGAACCAGATAGAAACTGAGACTGTGGTTTACTTTGAGAAATAATTAACCATGTACAGTATTTCTTATACATGTGATTGCACTTATAGAAAACTGTTGCATTATGTTTTATATGGTGAATGTGTAAGGAAAACCAGTCTCATAGACCCTCCTGTCCCATGCACCTCTGATATAAACCACTTTCGAGATCCATCAGGCTCAATTCATCAATAGAAGAGGATGTTGTTAATTGACAAAGTGACAAATGCACTCAGCAAAACAATCATTTGAATGAAGACTAATGGATTTCCATTGTACTGAAATCCTTGGGTATTTTAAAGATATGTGTGGTGGAAAATTATCAGAGGTCAAGTCAAATACAACCAAATATATTCTTTGGTAGCAAGATCAACACATATGTATACTATTGCCCAAAAAGTGGGTCTAATGAAAGCAGCAATTTGCTTGCTTTAGGGCATTGACCTACTGTATGTAGTTCTCTAACCATTTAGAATTTTGTAAACCGCTGTATAAATTTGACTTAAAACACATGCCTTACAGTAGTAGAGAATCTACTTAAATAAGACAAAAATATTATACTTGGTCATTTCTTTTATCAGGAGAATGGTCCAGTGTTGCATTTCTGTGAGTGGTAAAAGTAGGTGAATAGCTAGGATTTTTGAAGGTGAAAAGGAGTCAGGGTGCCCTCTCACACCTGGGATGACAATCACACCTGCTCTTCACAATGCCTTTGTGAGAGTGCATCATGGCACGAACAAAAGAGATATTCTGAGGACCTCAAAAGAGTTGTTGATGACCATCAGGCTGGAGAACGTTACAAAGCCATCTACAAAGAGTTTAGACCACCAATTCACAGTCAGACAGATTGTGTAGAAATGGAAGAAATGCAAGACCATTGTTACAATCCCAAGTAGTGGTCAGCCAACATAGATAAATCCTAGAATCAGCCAGGTTGGAACACATAATAACTTCTAAGTAACTAAAGATGTCTTTCTCATTGGTTATTTGTTATTTCCAGTAGACCACCATCAGGAGAACACTATGGTGTGCTTGGCAGGGCTGCGGGGAGAAAAGTCATTGCTTGCCAAAATGAACATTGAGACTATTGGGAAAAAAAAAAAAACTGTTGAGGATAGAGTCCAAAAGATAACTTTTTGGTGTATATGAGAGGTGTTATGTCTGGAGAAAGGAAAATGATACCTTCCAGGATGAGAATTATATCTTATCTTCTATGAAACATGGTGGTGGTAATATCATGGTTTTTGAATTATTCCTGCAAAGGGATAAAAAAAGGGAAATGTCAGGACATATGTCATGAACTGAATGACATATGTCCTGGCAATGACCCTAAGAACAAAAATCATTCCACCAAAATGGTTAAGGAAGAATGCATTCTTTTGGAGAAGTCAAATGTTGTGGAAGGACTGCAAGCAGTTCATGTGAGGAAACCCACCAACATCATAGAATTGAAGCTGTTCTGTATGGAAGAAAGGGTTATGATTCCTCCAGGCTGATTTTTGTTGAAATCATAGCTGAATGGGGGACGGGGATAATGACAAAGGTTCACAGACTTTGCCACTCACATATACAGTGGGGCAAAAAAGTATTTAGTCAGCCACTGATTGTGCTAGATCTCCTACTTAGAAAGATGAGAGAGGTCTGTAATTTTCATCATAAGTACGCTTCAACTATGAGAGACAGAATGAGAAAAATTTTTTAAATAATTTAATTGTAAATCATGATGGAAAATAAGTATTTGGTCACCCACAAACAAGGAAGATTTCTGACTCTCACAGACTTGTAACAACTTCTTTAAGAAGCTCTTCTGTCCTCCACTCGTTACCTGTTTTAATGGCACCTGTTTGACCTCGTTATCTGTATAAAAGACACCTGTCCACAGCCTTAAACAGTCAGACTCCAAAAAAGCAGGTTGGTGTGAATAAATCAACGATGGGAGCAACTGCAAGACATACAAGACCAGTGATAATCTCCCTCGATCTGGGGCCCCATGCAAGATCTCATCCCGTGGGGTCAAAATGATCATGAGAACGGTGAGCAAAAATTCCAGAACTACACGGAGGGACCTGATGAATGACCTGCAGAGAGCTGGGACCAAAGTAAAAATGCTACCATCAATAACACACTACGCCGAGAGCAACTCAGATCCTGCAGTGCCAGGTGTGTCCCCCTGCTTAAGCCAGTACATGGCCAGGCCCATTTGTTTGCCAGAGAGCATATGGATGATCCAGAAGAAGATTGGGAGAATATCATGTGATCAGATGAAAAAACTCAACTCGCCGTGTTTGGAGGAAGAAGAATTTTGAGTTGCGCCATACCTACTGGGAAGCATGGGGGTGGAAACATCATGCTTTGGGGCTGTGTTTTTTCAGAGGAGACAGGACGACTGATCCGTGTTAAGGGAAGAATGAACGGGGCCATGTATCGTGAGATTTTAAGCCAAAACCTCCTTCCATCAGTGAGAGCATTGTAGACGGAACGTGGCTGGGTCTTCCAGCATGACAATGATCCCAAACACACCGCTCGGGCAACGTAGGATTGGCTCCGAAAAAAGCATTTCAAGGTCCTGGAGTGGCCTAGCCAGTCTCCAGACCTCAACCCCATAGAAAATTTGTGGAGGGAGTTGAAAGTCCGTGTTGCCCCAAAACATCACTGCTCTAGAGGAGATCTGCATGGAGGAATGGGCCAAAATACCAGCTACAGTGTGTGCAAACCTGGTGAAGACTTAAAGGAAACATTTGACCTCTGTCACTACCAACAAAGGTTATGTTACCAAGTATTTAGCTGAACTTTTGTTATTGACCAAATACTTATTTTCCACCATAATTTGCAATTAAATTCTTTAAAAATCCTACAATGTAATTTCCTGGATTTTTTTTTTTCATTTTGTCTCTCATAGTTGAAGTGTACCTATGATGAAAATTACAGACCTCTCTCATCTTTCTAAGTTGGAGAACTTGCACAATCAGTGGCTGACTAAATACTTTTTTGCCCCACTGTATGCAACATATGATTATTCTCCTCAATAAATACATGTGCAAATACATTTTTATCTCATTTATTTATTTGGGACTCCATCTATTTTTTTTGACTACTGTCAAAAAATCTGGTGATGTTTTAGGTCATATTTATGCAGAAACATGGAAATTTCTATAGGGTTCACAAACTTCCAAGCAACACTGTATTTTTTAGCAGTTGTGCTTCTGATATTACTTATATTAAAATTTGGACACATTATCTCATTATTTCTGTCTTCTAATTGATGATGTTCAGGCAATTTCTGACTAACGGGTGTGTTTGCAAGCCATGCTTCCACTGGTGCATTATCATAGTGGTGCAGTGAAAATGCTTTTGAGGATCTTAGGCTATCCATTTATACGTTCAGTAGGTATAGACCATCTCACATTCAGTCTCTTGGCAGTGAATGAGGATAGCTTCTTGCTATAGGCATCTCCAAATGTTACAGTGGCATTTCTGCGCTGTCACTTGCCATGCGTAGTGCCCTATCACCACTTATAGAGCCCATACTGTGTACGGCTGGCATACATTTGAATTGATGGCTTGGAGAGCAGATGCAGGGTATGGTTATATCTGATCCATTTCGAGAGCTCTTGGCTCTCATAGACCTTGAATTTGTTTGAACTGATGTACTTAGAGTGCATAGGCAATATTTGAAGTAATCCACTTGAACAAAATGTTGTTACTACAAAATGTCCTGTTCTTTGCACTTCTGGCCCAGCATTTTATGTTGCAATCTGCCTTTCTCTTTATATAAACCTACTCTGCTTGTTTTTTTTGTTTATTTGTCAGTGGGAATAGGTTGCAGCAAGACAAGATTAGTAAAACATGATGGGACATCTGCTTTCTACCCTGCGCTTGAGAGCTCAAACTTTGTTAAGCTTTTCTTTTTTCGGTTTTGAAGGGAAATGCACCCTTATCACACACACTGTCAATTCCATCACCTGCTGTCGCTGTGTTCTTAGAACTGCAGAAGTGCAGTACCCAAGTCCAGACTCATGCCAGACTCACACCCCAGGTCATATTCTCAGACTTGTCTAGCACTCTTTAGTGCCTTTGTCATTCAAAAAATGCCACTGAATTGTCAGTTATGTATTCATTTGATCTATTTTATTCTCTTTTTGTCGCTCATCCATTGATAAAATACTAACAACCAGCTGTAGTGACTGTTTGATTTATTCAACTGAATGAATGAGTGAGCTCTGATTTGTGCACGTTTTGGACTGTTGTCCTGCTGGAAGATTCAACCATGACCCAGTTATAGCTTTGTGGTAGAGGTCAGATTTAATTAACCCTTTCAATCCTGAATTTATTTTTATGAAGCAAAAATTATTTCTGTGCAACTATTCAGTGGTGACACCTACTGAACAACTCATTCATAAAACTATGTGATATAAATAAGTAAGCTTTTGTCTTGCATTTTATGTCAAAACTAATGAAATCACATAAATAGGTTTTTCTGTGACAACAGATTGTGTAGCCTGGCTTAATTTGGCATCGACAGGACTGAAAGGGTTAACAACACGTGGAATGTCATAGAGCTTATAATGCCATGTGTCATACACAGAACAGAAACATAACAGATCCTCTATCATATTTAACAGCGGAGATAGGATTATTTTCTGCAAGTGTTCTTGTCTTGAGTGTTTGTTGCCAGAAAGCTCAAATTTTGTCTCATCTCAAGATAGAATGAGATTATATCAACATTCTGGTGGTATTTTGTGAACTCTGTGTGCTTGGTTTATGGTTCGATGAAAGAAATGGTATTTTTCTGATTTGCTTTCTAAATAGGTTGTTGACATTGATGATATATGTAAGTTTGTCTTTTTCATGAAAGGTTTTTGTGCATTTTGTGTTAACCTGTAGTGTATATCTGCGCACAGCTGTATTGTGTGACATAAATGGATGCATCAGATGCAGCGTCTTTAAGGGTAGATTACTGATGAAAACATATTCAGTTTTTTTTTTGTTACTTTCACAAATATTTACACATTATTCTGTTTCATCACACTGCCCCTCTGTTACCTGCCTAATATCAAGCAGTTGCCAGGGCTCTGTTGTCATGGTAACATATTTCCAAGCAAGTTTATAATGTTGCAGTAATTACTGGCACCCTGCGACGAGAGAGAGAGAGAGAGAGTGAGAGTGTGTGTGTGCGTGCGTGCGTGTGTAGTTGGGGGTGGTCAGTGGTCTCAGGATTAGGTCTACAGTGAAGATGAAGGGACACAATACAATGATTTTAAAGTGAATATTGTTGGTGCTTTGGCTTTTGCTGATTCAGATTAAAATAAAATTGCATCCCTGTGTACAGAATATTAACAACATAATGATATACAATGGTTTAGCTGTGACGTTTAGATTTGAACCTGTTTCTGTTTCAGTACGTTATAACCATACCTCAAAACCATGCTTATATTCTCTGATTTACCTATCACTTAAAGTGACTATTCTTGATTTCTGCTGACCTAGTGCTTTTAGTCAGATTTGTCAGTATATGAAGATGTGAGACAATCATATAGCTGCTTCTGGGTCCTGATGTAACAGAGTCCCAAATCCCCTATACTGTGTCACAGATTGAGAACTGTGGTTAAACATTTTGTTTTTTGTTTTTTCCAACATCAAATGTATGGAATGATTTTACCATGTTTGGTTAAAGTGATCACTATTAATGGAATCATTCAGAAAAGGCTGGTTGGGTATGAATGTAATTACAGCTCCGATGTAGTTTGAGCAGGATATACCTTTTATAGCATAATGGTTTGTGAAAACCTGGAACAAAAGTTCCTCAGAGTTTCAGGAAGAACCTGTTATAAACAATTTAATCAACTTGGCTTTGAGGCAAACCAGCATCAGGATGTACTTCAGCATTTTGATACTGAAGCTTATATAATTGTAAAGATATTTGTTAATAAAGATCTAAAATTACATTATGAACAGGTCCTACAAAGCAATATTATAAAACACTGCCACCTTTAGTTGATATTACATGGAGTCTTATGCAATAGTTTGCTTTCAATTGCTCAAAATGTCTTCCAGTGTGTCATAGAGGCATGTTAAGCAGTCAGCTTAAGCATCTCTCACCAAGAGGTACCCAAAAGTAGCCTCTGAGAGACTTTTTATTCATTTATTTTATTTTTGTTTTTTTCAATGATTTGAGCACCTGTCCATATGATCCACTAGAAACAAAGTATTGTTTTTGCAAGGTCTCGGAATTGAATGATTTGGGAAATATCTGCCCATTGTATAAGAGTGCAACCAGCATGTCATCCCATCTATCATCTTATTTATTTTTCAACCTGGGGTTTTCTTGTTAGCAGAGTTGATATTTATGCATAAATAAATTGCATTTTCAGAGAAGTTTGTTTGTTTGATTAAATTTCTACAGTCTAAGCTCACTATTCAAAACCCTAACTTCCATTATAACAAATGATAATCTGAAATCGTTGCCTTCTGTTTCGTGTGAGAGTGTTATGTGTAGTGTCATGTAGATGGCTTTCCATTCAATTTTTCCCTATACTTGCACCCTCTTCTTCCCAGTAAAATGTGTAAGATTTAGTATTCAGTCATAAATTGTAAACTGTAAGATATAAACCGGATCATAGATTATGAATATAAGCCTGTGATCTTACTCAGCCTGTCCAGTACTAGCCAGTTAGCCTCAAAAATGAATGCAAATGGGGAGAAACGAAACCCTGTCCAGTACACATCCTTCCTGATTTCCTTTTTTTTTTTTTTCATGCTTGTCACACTTAAGTGTTTCAGAACATCAAACCAATTTAAAAATTAGACAAAGACAACACAAGTAAACACAAGATGCAGTTTTTAAATAAAGGTGTTTATTATTAACAGACAAAAAAATCCAAACCTACATGGCCCTGTGTGAAAAAGTGATTGCCCCCACGTTGTTAAAACATAACTTAACTATGGTTTATCACACCTGAGTTAATAAGTTAATAAGCTTAATAACTGGTTGGGCCTCCCTTATCAACAACAACTGCAACCAAGCGTTTGCGAGAACTTGCAATGAATCTTTTACAGCGTTGTGGAGGAATTTTGGCCACAGAATTGTTGTAATTCAGCCACATTGGAGGGTTTTCGAGCATGAACGGTCTTTTTAAGATCATGCCACAGCATCTCGATAGGATTCAGGTCAGGACTTTGACAAGGCCATTCCAAAGGCTTGTTTTTCCATTCAGAGGTGGACTTGCTGGTGTGTTTTTGATCATTGTCCTGCTGCAGAACCCAAGTTTGTTTCAGCTTGAGGTCATGAACAGATGACCGGACATTTCCCTTCATGATTTTTTGGTAGACAGCAGAATTCATAGTTCCATTTATCACAGTCTTCCAATCTTCCAGTTTTTTAAGTCTTCCAGGTTCTGAAGCAGCAAAACAGCCCCAGACCATCACACTACCACCACCATATTTTACTGTTGGTATAATGTTCTTTTCTGAAATGCTGTGTTACTTTTATGCCAGATGTAATGGGACATACACCTTCCAAATAGTTCAACTTTTGTCTCGTCAGTCAACAGAATGTTTTCCCAAAAGTCTTGAGGTTCATGAAGATGTATTCTGAAAAAATTGAGATGATCTTTAATGTTCTTTTTGCTCAGCAGTGGTTGTCGTCTTGGAACTCTTCCATGCAGTCTCTTTCTTATGTTGGAGCAATGAACACTGACCTTAACTGAGGCATGTCAGGTCTGCAGTTCTTTGGATGTTTTTGTGGGGTCTTTTGTGACCTCTTGGATTAGTCGTCTCTGTGCTCTTGGGGTAATTTTGGTCAGCCAGCTACTCCTGGGAAGGTTCACCACTTTTCCATGTCTTCGCCATTTGTGGATAATGGCTCTCACTGTGATTTGCTGGAGTCCCAAAGCTTTAGAAATACCTTTATAACCCTTTCCAGACTGATCGATCTCAATTACTTTCTTTCTCAATTGTTCTTGAATTTATTTGGATCTTGGCATTATGTGTAGCTTTTAATAATCGTTTGGTGTACTTCACTTTGTCAGGCAGGTCCTATATTAGTGATGTCCTGATTGAGAACAGATTTGGCAATAATCAGGCCTGTGTGTGGCTAGAGACAGTGAACTCAGGTGTGATAAACCATAGTTAAGTTATGTTTTAACGGGGGGCCCATCACTTTTTCACACAGGGCCATGTAGGTTTGGATTTTTTCTCCCTTAATTATAAACACCTTCATTTAAAAACTGCATTTTGTGTTTACTTGTGTTGTCTTTGACTAATATTTAAATTGGTCTGTTGTTCCAAAAGTGTGACAAACATGCAAAAAATTAGGAAATCAGGAAGGCGGCAAACACTTTTTCACACCACTGTAACTGGCAAGAGAATCGTTACAACCATTTCCCAGAAAATATTCATTAGGTTTGTGGAGTTTGACAACTATATCTGCAACTATAGGTATTGCTGAGTATTAGTGGCTTACCTTGGAAATAGATGGCTACCAGACTCTGTAATACACAGTCATAAGCAGACCCTGGTTATCTTCCCTGCTGATGCTCTGACAGGCCTGTAATGTATTCATTTTAATTCCTGCTATTTTTTAACTCTTGCCTACAGTAAGTGCAGCTTACAGGGATTTTGATAAACAATGACGGTGGTGAACTGCAACAGATCATTCAGATCTGATCAGCTAATGTTCTTCATTACAAGTCAGTTGAAACGTATCCTGCTGATGCTACCAGCAGTCAGATCTCTAATAAAGTCATAGAAGGCAGGTTTTTGGTTGTTAAATAAAGTAGTATGCGTTGGATCATGAATAAAAGCTTGTGATTCTTATACAGCCTGTCCAGCACTTCAACTTCGTAGTGATTTCAATTCATATCTGATACAAATGTATGGGATATTCTCATTAGTGCCCAGTGCGAGTCCTGTCTGGCCTATATGTTCAGCTGTCTACAGTAGAACACGTACCTTCACCGCTATTGATCTCCCAAACTCCTGCAGCTCTGGGCAGATGCAGTGCAGACAGCCCTTTAAACAACAGGATTCTGTCAATATTGATCTAAAAAAGCGTGTGTTTAAGACTGTGTTATTTCGAGGGTTTCTCCTGCTGTATGATTCTTTGTTTGGGGAAACTGTACAAGCTGATTCAATTTAAGAGGCTGCTGTTATTGCTGATCACAGTGAAGGACAAAAGACCTAAAACTAATAGAGGTAGCTGAAATTCTGCACACATCTTAAGTGATATACACGTATGTGGCATTTAATGACTGCATTACATTCTGCTAAACAGGTCGTTGATTGAAATGGACATTGACTGGACATTACCATATTCACCATATTTATACTATTATAAGTAACTATATGTTACGGTTTGGCATAATGAACTGTGGGTAAAACAGATAAATAACTATATATATATCTGTTTTATATATATATACACGTGTGTATATACATGTATATACATACATGTATATACACACACACACACACACACACACACACACATATATATATATATGAAGTGCAGTGTGGTCCTGAAGGAGGACTATGTAAAGAATGTCGTTGAGGTGTCAGATAGGATAATGTAGGATAATGTTTAAAGCTGGAAATTGAGGGTGTAATGGTGAATGTTGTTAGTGGCTATGCACCACAAGTTGACTGTGAGTTAGAGGAGAAAGAGAGATTCTGGGGGGAGTTAGATGAAGTGGTTGAGAGCATTCCCAGGGAGGAGAGACTGGTGATTGGTGCAGATTTCAATGGCCATGTTGGTGAAGGTAATAAAGGAGATGAGGAAGTGATGGGCAGGTTTGGTATTAAGGATAGGAACCCAGATGGTGGTGGATTTTGCAAAGAGGATGGAAATGGCTGTGGTTAAAACATATTTCCAAAAGAATGAGAAGCATAGGGTGACTTATAAGAGCGGAGGGAGGAGCACACAGGTAGACTACATCCTGTGTAGAAGAGGTTGCTTAAAAGAGATTGGTGATTGTAAGGTAGTGACAGGGGAGAGTGTAGCTAGGCAGCATCGGATGGTGGTGTGCAGGATGGCTCTGGTGGTTAGGAAGAGGAAGAGGACAAAGGCAGAGCAGAGGACCAAATGGTGGAACTTGAGAAAGGAAGAATGTTGTAAGGAGTTCAGAGAGGAGCTGAGAAAGGCTTTGGGTGATAGGAAAGAGCTCCCAGATGACTGGGTAGTAGCAGCAACAGTGAGTAGACAGACAGGTAGAAAGGTACTGGGTGTGTCTTCTGGACAGGCAAAGGATGAAAAGGAAACCTGGTGGTGGAACGAGGAAGTGCAGGAGGTTATTCAGAGAAAGAGGTCAGCAAAGAAGAAATGGGACAGGGACAGGA
>JAJAGP010000030.1:1124151-1336626 GCA_025084515.1 Ancistrus triradiatus | reverse complement strand
TATTTTTTTTTTTTTTTTTTTTTTTTTAGATTAGATTACATTTAATTTTATTGTCATTACACATGTACAAGTACAACGCAACGAAATGTAGTTTAGCATCTAACCAGAAGTGTAATAAGCAGCAATGTGTCGGAATGTACAATAAATTAAAAAATATATAAATCGGCTCACAATCAGGAACCGGCTCCCGTCGTTCATTTCAAAGAGCCGGCTCTTAGAGCCGGATCGGTCACGACCGACACATCACTAGTTGTAGCATCTAATGATGAATAAAGAGTTCACTGGATTAAGAAATCCAGATCCATCTAAAGACTTATCCTGTTCGAAAATCCCATTTTTCAAGTTTAATCCAACTACACTACATTACTTTAATCTAGGCAAATATTATTGAAAAACCGACCGCTGGTGATGTTTTAGCTGGTAAACCCGAATGGTTTGCTGGTAAAGCTGGCTGACAAGCACACCGGTGTTCAAAACAACACGAGCTGCTTTATTGTCAGTCGTCAATGAAACACGCAAAACAAGACAGACATCTTTGCACCAGTTGCCTTAGACGCGTCTGTTGGGTCCTGTTGCTGGTTACGTTAATTACCTAGTACAGCGACGCCTTCGTCTCTTGTGCCGCGCTTTACACGTGCAGCAGTGAAATAGTGAGGTGCGGGATTATTTTCAGCCATGCATTTGAAGTGAGAGCAGTGCAGCCTTCAACAACTTGCTGATCGGTTCCTTCTAGCCGAGCTCTATACACGCGATCACCTGCTGATTTACGGAATAGCCCTGCATTGTTGTTCTGCTCGACTGACAGAAAGACTGATAATAATCTAACCTTGCCTATCACGCGAGTGTCGGCTATAGAACAATATTTTCATAATCACGCAAGATCATTATCAGACCGGTTCTCCATCCTCCCCATAGGCAATTCATCCTGAGAGTGCAGCAATGGGTGAGTCGATCAACATCTCTGACTTTGCTTTGCTGGGATTGTGTTTACATATGAATAAACCACAGTTAGTTCTTGAATTAGTAGCGTTGCGCTATCAAGCCATAACCCATTGGAATTACACCTTAATGTACAGGGAAGTTTGTTGGAAAATAATGATGTGTGTCTAGATTCAGTCTTTCTGTGCCAGTTCGTCCTACTTAAACTCTATTTGTAAATGAAAAAAACAAACATGCATGTCTTACAAGTTCATTCATGTTATTCATGATGTCATGACTAAGACATGAGGTACTGTTTAAACTATAAGTGCAATCTAAGGGGTTGTTCCCAAAGTAATTTCAAGGGCAACTGAACAGGTTTAAAGGAAAGAAGTTGGTTGCAAAATGCTGGATACTTGTTTGTTTCAGTAAAACTATCACAGTCTGCAAGAACACTGGAGAAACGCTTGTGTTTTTCTCCTTAGCTGATCTGAATCTTAAATACACCAGGGTAAGTTCCTCCCCAAGTGGCCCTCTGCTGTGTTGCTTCATAATGATTTGTTTTTATCCTGTGTCCCAGGAGCTTGTTTTTCAGTACCAGCTATTTGGTGTTTTACTTTTAATTAACGTGTAGGATGCATACAACCTTTTTTTCGTCAGCATTCAGTTTGCACCACACAATATTTTGTATTTTCATCACCACATGATGCTGCAAATCACTGAATAAGTGGAGAAAAAAATCACTATAGTATTTTGTATAGTTACATTGTATAAGGTTTTTTTTCTGTAAACATGGTTAGTACGTGGTTGTGCTGATATTGTGACTGCTGTAGAAACACACCAATTATGTTGAACACAAAAACGATATTACAATATACCTATGTTATAAAGCACATCACTTATACTCGTTGTTAACTTGAGTAGGTGTGTGGAAAATCTGTGTACGAACTATGGCGATTTATTATTAAGTTTGATCATTCTTTTGCTTCTGTACTACTTGCAGAAAAATGAATGTGATTGACACGTCAGTGGTATGAGAAGTTTTTTTCTTCTTCTGGGAAGAGTTAAACATGTGACAACGCAATAGTATTAGCATTTCTAAAACTTACGACTCTTTGGTATCTATTCTATGATTCAGACATTTTTTCCGGCTTGATTTAGTCATTAACATTTAGTCATTTTGCGGACACCCTTATCCAGAGCGACTTTCAACTGTTATCTTACAATCCAAGCAATTGTGGATTATGCGTCATAGTCAAATAATCAACAGTGGCAGCTTGGCGGAGCTGGGACGTGATTTATTTGTGTACTTTGAACAAGCCAGGCATACGAAAGTGCATTACTCTCCTGGAAAGTCTGTGTGTCTTGTACTTTGTTTTATTTTGTTTGTCTGAGGTTTACAGGATGGCTGTTTAAAAAAAGCTTAAAATCTGCTTTGCACTTTTGCTGTGCGACTTTTACTCCACGAGCATGGGCGTGTTAGCGGTGTTTACATTATGGGTGTTTATTGTAGGGTTTACAGTTAAGGCATAGCCTAGTTTAATTTGCACAGTCATAATGACTTGTTTTTTGGTCCTGCATACCAGGAGTTTCTTTTTCAGGACCAACTATTTATCAGGTTCATGAAGTTAATGCAAAATATCTATATCTATACAAATATTAGATTCTTTTATCTAGGACCTTTCAGCCATTTTTTCTAATCATTTGCGTATGAATATCAAGTGATTTCTTTATGTACTTTGTGAACAAATCAGGGTATGAAAGGGGCTTTCACACCTCTAATGCATTTGTTTATTTGATTTATTTAACGCCGCTTTCAGCATCACTGGCCATTTACGTCAGACACGAGGTTACATCGATACACGAAGATACTTCGAAACTAGTTATACGTACTCAGATTTAGCATAATCACTTAACCTAATGCATGGCTTTGGACTGTGGGAGGAAACCAAAGCACCCAACTCACACAGAGACGGGGAGATATCCTCCCCAATGAATATATGGTTGTAAGTGTGCATGACTACCTCAGCGGTTAGTGGTGTTACATTGTGGTCGAGTCTCAAGGTGGGTTTTATTGTCATTTCAACCATAAACATTGTGTACAGTACACAGTAAAACAAAACAACATTCCTCCAGGACCTACAGGTGCTATATAACAACACAAGACTACCAGAAACAATGCAGAACCAAATAATATTACATGCATGTGTGCATGGGTGTGTATTGTTGACTTTATGACATAGCTAAGTTTAAGGCAGTGTTGCAGATTTTATTAATCAAAATGAGAACGTCCATTTTGTGCCTGTCATTGTTAATTCCACTTGCAAATCAGATAAAAGATACATAGCCGTTATTGTCGTTATACGTAAATACTGGTGTACAATAGAAAAAAGCTGGTTAATAAGGTAGGGTGAGAGTGCTGAGTCATTCAGATTCAGCAACCTAGAGCAGGGAGGGTTATAAAGGCTTTGCTCAAAGGTCCAACAGTGGCAGATTGGTGGAGCCAGGATTTGAACCCTCAGCCTTTTGGATTCATAGCCCAGAGCCAAACCACTGAACATAATTTATTATACATAACTCTGTGTTGTTGTCCTGCTTGATTGCGTGACAGAAGAACTGATCATAACCTAACCTCACCCGAGTGTCAGCTAAGATCAAGATCTTAATAACCACCCAAGATCATTTTCAGTCCGGTTCTCCAACCAGCAAATACATTTAATCCTGAGACTGCAGCAATGGGTGAGTCATTCAACATCTCTGATGGATTTTGCTTTGCTGGGATTTTGGTTACATTTGAATAAACCTTATACAGTCAGCTCTTTATTGAGTGGTGTTGTACTGTCAAACCCTAACCCTTTTGGAATTGCAACTTAATGTACATGGAAGTTTGTTTGAAAATAAGTATTTGTGACTGATTCAGTTCCAATTCATCCTAATTAAACTGCATTACTTGTAAATGAAGCAGAAAATGTAAATTATGTCATGACTAAGGCGTGAGCACGTGTTGAGTTTGTTCCCAAGGGCAACAGAACAGATTTTAAGAAAAGATTTTGCTTGCAAAATTGTTTGTGTCGTCTAACATGCATCCAATCCACATCCGTTTGCTTTAACGGCCAAGGTCTTAAGAATTATAATATGAAATAAAAATCTGTCTTATGCATCTCATTCATGTCTGAATGACAGAAAACTAACATGAGCGAACCCTTGGGACACCTGCTAACAGATAAGAGAACAGCAGTCTTGAAAAGCAGAAAAAAACGTAGTAACGCTCTACTTTCTTTTTCATTCTCATTTTCTCTAAGTGTTTCAAGTTTTAGAAAAGATGCAAAGATAAGGATTAGTGTATTGTATAGTATAAGACTGTACTAAAAGATTTCATATTGTGTTTTTAATGCTATTGTTTAAAATAAAACATGATGTGCAAAGTATCAGACTAGACAACAGATAGTCCCTCAAAACTCTAAACTGTGGCAAAATAGTAAACAGACTGTACTATTTGTTATATTAGTAAATGCTGATATGGTCAATTTTTTTTAAAGCCAATCAGATGTGCCATTAACTGTTGTGTAAGCTCTATTCATTTTCAAAGAAAAGGACTTTACACACCTAAATACTCACAATTAAATATGACACATTGTAAATTTGATGGCATAAGGTTTAAAACCTTGGACTTTGGACTTGTGTGCAGTCTCTGGTCAGGTCTATGGGTTTACTCGGGGTACTCTGGTTTCCTCCTAAAATCTCATGATCTCATTTAGTTAAGTCACTTTGGATAAGAGCATCTGCAAATGCTTTAAATGTTGTTTTCAAATCATCATTTTTCTGACTGTAGCCTAGTATTGATTTTTTTTTAATTAGCCTTAATTAGCATTTAGTTCCATGTTTACTGAATGACATGTTTTCTTTCAACTTGCCTGCCAGAAGTTGTGTGATGCAGAAACAGTGTGATGTAGACATAAGCATCATCCGTTTTAGTTTTACAGCAGTTAGTTTAGCCTCCTCTTTCAGCATAAGTGTACTTCTAAGGAAAAGCTGCCTGACAAACTTGAACCAACTACTTACAAAACTGGTTTAACTACTTTTTGCAAATAACTGGTTTAACAAAACATGGCTGGTGTCAAGTTATGCAACCTCTTAACCCCATAATAAAGCAAGAACAGCACAATAGAGTAACATGCAAAATACAACTAGTCCAAAGCTTTATAAGATAATACAATATCCTTGAACATAATTATGGGTTTCAGAAGCTATTATGAGGAACCTAGTAACTGAGGTTGACGTGCAAACACGAAGACCTTCTGATTTGTGTAAAATCAACATTTTTTAATAATATATTTGCTTTCTATGTGTCTTATGCGTTGCAGCGGATAAGACGGCACTGATTGTTTACGCTCATCAGAGTCCACGCTCGTTTAACGCCGCTGTGAAAGATGTGGCTGTCAAGGCTCTCACTGCTCAAGGCTTCAAGGTCATTGTCTCCGACCTCTACGCCATGGGCTTCAGTGCCTCAGCAACAGCTGCGGATATCAAAGGTCTCTATATGTTTTTTTGTTTATCAGTCTATTACAATGAACAAAGTTGCTTGGAAACCTGTTAGTAAGGTTAGTGCTTATGTACTATGTCAGTAAAATGCAGTGTAATGAAGCATAGCTGCAAATTTTCCCATAGTAAATAATGGAAATGGGCCCGTGCCATATTTGCTATCCAAACCATTTTCTGAAGCGAAGTGCGTTCAGATTCAGTGGCGTTCAACCATAGATGTAAATGAGGCTTTTTGCACTGCTGCCTGTGTTGATACAGTTATAATGCAATAGTAGTTTTCTCCGAATATATAGAACTGATATTATAACTGGTTAAATGGACTGAAACCTTATTTTCATATGGTCCTACTTTATTTATGAGTTCCGTCAATCTTTGTCTAAATGTGAGTGATAAAGTAAAAAACCTTGCCTGAATTCAGCAGAGTAAACTGCGTATCCTTTTGGTTCCGTCTGCAGGTAGCCCAAAGAACCCCGACCACTTCCTCTACAATGAAGAGACCCTGAATGCCTTTAAAGAGAACAGACTGAGTGACGACATCAAAGAAGAGCATCGGAAGCTGGACCAGGCTGATCTTGTCATCTTTCAGGTCAGACAGCTCCTACCTGTTGTCACACACTTAATACTTCTCATTCCATTCTCTTCTCACGCACACGATTGTGACTTGTCATTTGCAGTTCCCACTCTACTGGTTCAGCGTCCCTGCCATAATGAAAGGCTGGATAGACAGAGTGCTGACTCTCGGATTTGCCTACAGTATGCAGGCCCTCTACGATAACGGCATGTTCAAGGTCTGTCACATACTAAAGGTGCAGTGGGTATAATTTAGCTCTAACAGGTAGCAGGTGAACTACACAGGCATTGGAATGGTTTATTGTCTCTTCTTAATTGAAGTCCTGAATCTACTGTGGCTGAATGAATAACAGGATGTAAACAAAACAAGGACTGGACCACTTGTATTGTCAGGGGCTATTTTCCTGAAGCATAAACTGTGTTTGAGAAACTGTTTCCTCATGTTCTGCTGATATTTCAGTGGTATTTGGGATGGTAAAGGACATTAAATCCTGGTCCAAATTAGGCTGAAGGTGTATAGATTTGTAAACTGATTTGTCAGCATAAAACAACTAACTAAACTAGGTTTTTTGGTGTATAATAGAAACTTTCTGGAGTTAAGTATTCATTTGTGCTGTGTTAGCACTCTCGCACATAGCCTTATGTTTGTGGACACCCAAAAGTTATGTCTAAAAACGTGTTCATTATTATAGAGTTTGTCCCTTATTTGCTATTTCAGCAGCCTTCAGTCTTCTGAGAAGGCTTTCCACTAGAATGTGGAACATGAGCTTGGGCCCAGATGTTGGAAAAAGGTTGACGACATAATACATTTTATCATTGTGAAATGGAGGGATAACCTTCCTGGTTAAAGATTTATTTTACCCTTTACAAATTTCCCACTTTACCACCACCAAATTCAAAGTCAGATTTATTTCTATAGCAGTTTTTACAATGGAGCAATGTCTCAAAGTGGCTTCACAGTTTGCTGTTATTTGCTATTATCTAAGGCCAAGCCTAGGGTTTGCTCTTCTTTGACCGGAGTAGTGCACACCTTTGTAAGGTATCTTCATATTATGGCAACAACAACAGATTGATGAATTTCTGAAGAAAGAACTTTCTTTCCAGCCATTTTGAGACTGCAAGTGAATCCATCAATGCTGATGGAACCCAAATTAGGCCAGTATTATTGCTTCTGTGCTATTAGAATTTCACAAGAGTTTCCTAATGATGAATTAGCCTTTTAATCTGATAACTTAGGATGAGCTAACAGAAGAAGTAGTGATCGTTGCTTAAAAGAATGTGTATTGGTATGCCTGTGTAGATATTCCATTAAAACCAGCCGTTTTCAGCTATAACAATGATTTACAACATTAACAGTGTCGGAACTGCACTTCTGACGTGTTTAAGCTTAAATTATCTGAATATGATATAATTTTCTTTAAAAAAATCAATAATTTATGGGCAAATCCAAGCCCTTGAATAGTACTGCATGTTAAAATGTTATGCCCAATTCTTTCTTTAGCATAAGAAGGCTATGCTGTCATTCACTACTGGAGGAATGGAGTCCATGTACCAACCTGACGGCCTTAATGGAGACATTAATGTTCTACTCTGGCCCCTACAGGTAAAACAACATATTATTTTATGCTGACAGAAAGAGATGGTTAGCAAGACCACTCACAAGTTTGTCCTCATGCAGAATGGAGTGCTGAATTTCTGCGGATTCAAGGTTCTGGCCCCGCAGATTTTCTGGTGTCCTGCACACACGCCTCCGAATGTGAGAGCGAGCTTGTTGGAGGGATGGCAGAAAAGGCTGGATGGACTGATGGATGAAAAGCCGTTGTCCTTTACTCCCACCGAGCACTTTGACCTCAGTTTCCAAACAGGCTTCCGACTTCGACCTGAGGTGAAGAAGGAGTATGCGTCTAAACCATATGGCCTCTCCACAGCACATCATCTAGGAAAACCACTTCCTCCTAACAACCAGACCAAGGTCCTGGAGTAGTCTGAAATGTGAAGAAGTTAATTCTTAAACCTTAATGTTTAACTTGCTTTGAATAATAAAAATCAGATCTTTGTAGAGAAAATTGTCTTTTCTAAAATAGCACTTTCAAAAAGTAAATGTATATTTAGCATTGCTTCACATAATGTGTAATTTGATATGTTTGATTTATCCATGTTTGTTTTGGATGTAACAAATCCTCATCATGTAATTTGTTTGATTCCTTCCGTGCCTCTGCAGCGCTCATTTAAGCATTCTGAACGTCCTAAAATAAATTCCATAATGTGAAGGAGTTTGTGTACATTCTCATTGTTTGTAGGAAAGCTGTCAATAGGTGGGAGGTGTTGTTTATGGCAAAGACTCCAGTCCAGTCTCTTTAATACTTGAATTTCATCTACAATGTGTTCAGAGGCTGCTTATGAACATTATTTCATATACATTTTTATATTTCATTATTATTTTTCAGAGAACAACAGGACCTTAATCGTTTTTGCCTAGATCTCCCCACTAAGAAAAATGACATCACAACGTCTTCCCTTATCTCCAACGTAGCGATTTAGTAACCATCAGATTAAAACAAATAAGATTAACTTGTAATCACAGGGGAAATGTACGAGAAATACACCATAAAAAACAAAAACACACGAGAATGGCTCCGGTATAAACTAACAACAAGCTTGACTGGCAAGCAGCGGGGTACAACTGTGCCCCAATACAACAAGTAGTCTGGAGATCCTGCAGGTGGCAAAGGAGCCACTTTAAACTCCCTATTGTATAATGAATTCTAGTTTTTGAGCTAGCTTGCTCACCGGGGCTTGATACCACTCCTTTTCCATACAAACTACAGTTTCTGCATTTTGTCCAAATGTACCAAATTGTACCTGGATATCGCCTGCATCTATGAAAAGCTTCTGTAAGGGAACTTCTGCCTCCCTCTGGCAGCTGGAGTACCAGCATTATTTTTGCCTTTTAAAGGTCATTTCCCACCCGTATTCCCACACTCTTTCCTCCTATGTTTCCATCATTTGCTGAGTACATTATCCATTATGTTACAGATATAAAGACAGAATGATACATTTTCCTAAATAATGCACTACACGGCAATGCTACGCAGGCTTTTGTTTATCCGTAGACTCTACTTTCGCTTTTTAATTTCCCACCCGCATTCATACACACCCAGTAAAATTTCTTCTACTTCGGTTTTTCTGGCGCCTTGCATCCATCATGTTGTAATAGCGCCCTCTTCTTGCTAGTTGGCTTCGGCATTATGGGACCTAAGTGCATTATGGGACAGATTTACTACTTCCCCACTTACATTTTGCTAAATATAAACTGCATCCGTTAAAAAACTTAAAGTTATATCTCTCCCTTCACAAGAGGTTAATAAATCAGACATGTTTATATTATTCCTCGTTCTCTCTCAGTTTTGTTCTTTCGCCTGAATATCCGTCACAATGAAATACAACATGGCTTACTGTCTCATGTTCTTGGCAATACTAACCATGGCCTGTACAACGTTTTCCCATCAATTACTGTGTTCTATTTAAGTCTGTATGTCCTAATTTCAATCCTGTTATTACTCTCTCATTTTCCCTACTCAATCCCAAATTTCTCCCACCTCCTACTTTCGGCTGAATATGATAGTAATGTAATGCCTTTCCTTTTCACTCCTATCCCACCTATTCTGCCACCTCTTTAGGTCCCAGGTCCATATGATCGTTTTATCTTCACTATTACTTTATTGGAATCTCTAATGGAACCTCTTGCTTCAATTCGTCTTTGGCCCTCATCTCCTCATTTGTTTCTGTTCCTCTGTGTGCTGTATTTTTTACAACATTTTCCAATACAATATCCATTCTTGTTCGAGAATAAGCTGATTTAATGCTTTAGAGCTGAACTACTGTCTGAACATCAGGGATGTCACTAGAGGTTTATGAATGGGGGCTATGTTTTGACTAGGGGGTCTAGTAAGTCCCCTAGGAGAATTTTAAAAAATGACCCAAACAGGTCTGCATTATTAAACTAGCATAAAATTAACAACATACAACTTTTTGCAAAAACTGCCTCATAGACGCACATTTATTAGAAGAGACATGTCATTCAAAGTATGTATTATGTACAGATATTATATGACTATAATTAACAAGTGGTACAGATCAAGCAAAGATACAAACAATGTCACTTATTCACCTGTAGTAGCAGGCCCCAAATACATTATTCAAATACTGAGAACATAGGCTAGACTGGTACAATGAAATGTTTATGTAGTCTGTGACTGCATTCATGTTTAATAACCTGGATGACTGAAATTTAGGACAACATGACATTTGATGGCAGAATATTATTTTCCCAATTTAAGTTTTATTTATTTTCACACAAGGAAATATTAGCCAATTACATCCATAGCCAGAGGACAAATGGCTGTTGGTAAAACCCCCACAAAATGTAATAAGAACAAAAAGAAGTGTTTCAAGTGGACGTTTTGGGGCAGCCTCGCCACTCCCAGGTCCTAGCGTGACAAATTTCATTACATTTTTACATTTATATTTACATTTCCAGAGCGACTTACAAGTTATACAATCTTACAATCCAAGCAATTGAGGGTTAAGGAGGGTCTTGCTCAAGGACCCAACATTGTCAGCTTGGCAGAGGTGGGATTTGAACCCTGGACCTTCTGGTCCATAGTCCAGTGCTTTACCCGCTAGGCTACCACTCTTTAATATGGAGACAGATGGCACAGTTGAATACGAGAGAATAATTAATTAAACTATTGACAATTTAAACTAATAACGCATATTTATTTTTAGGTGGAGAACATTTGGGTTAAAACACCTCTAACGACGTGCATGCTGAACATATTATCACCTCTAGTAACTGACTCTCTTCCAAGTACTGTAATCAACCAGTCCAGTCAACAGGCTGCTTTTCAAAGACTTCTCAGGGGCGTGGCTACGTGCTTACGTTTTAGAAAACGTGCTCACGCTGTAACCGGCGCTCGGCTGCGCCAACAGCGCGTCATTTGTTCCAACGCAATCGGTTCAGTTCACTGATTTCCCTCTAGTAAGCAGAGTCCCGTTATTCCGCCCGTCTGCCTCCCGCCATACCGGAAGCTTTTACCGCGGCTACTCAGATGTGCTCATGGAACCGGTGCATGGATTAACAAAGAAACAAATCTGCTTTATTCCTTCAGCTCATGAAGAAAAGGCTGCGCGGTACGTAAGAGTCTATATTACAATAACATAACATGCAGTACTGTTACAGTGTGTCATTCCTCATGTGATCTAGACAGCTGAGATCACTGAAGCACCAGACAGTTATGAGCTTTCATTGACATTATACTGCTGGATTGCTTATATTCCTTTTTAGTCTGGGAAAATGTCTACGGATTCGACACTGTACATCCTTTTTGTAAGCCTTCTCCCACATGCCTTACAGTCATACAAACTTTGGGGCTTTTTGACTTTGCGCCTATTTAAGACAGAGCGCCTGATTTTTATTTTGGCTTTGAAAATGTCATGTTTATTTGCAGTGATTTTCTGACCTGCAGACTCACTCCATAGTCTGACAGGATCCTACTTGTATTTACATTTACAGCATATAGCATAGGTCCTTATCCAAATCTTACAAATACTAAAGTCTCACAAGGTTCAACCCCTACAACTATGGAGTAAAGGCCTTTCTGGCAGACTGGGCACTTGAACCCTCAACTTTGTGGTCAAGTACCTTAACAGCTGCTCCGCCACCATCCTCGGAGATCTCCTCTACTTGCCTTTCAGTAGGAGGAGCGTATTTTGGTTTTAAAAAAAGAGGACACTAAGGGCAGGAGGTCCAACAGGTGGGAGGTTGGGCCCTGAGAGGTTCAAGGAAGCGGTGACACCAAATTATGCCCAAATCCAAATCATGCACAGTTGTACCCCTACCACTAATTGGCAAGCAGAGAGTATAGCTGTGCCACTCTAAATTATGTGTCTAGAAGTAGTCTAGAAGCGGCCTTAAGTTTGGCCAGGTCCCTAATAACTGTTTACAAAATATTACAGCCACCAGTTCCTTCATATTTATTATTGCAAAATTTGCCTTTTTCTTTTAATTCCTTAATGCCTTAATTTTAATGCCTTATGTCAAGCAGATGACAGTAACCAATTTCAGAAAAATCCAAATGAGCTAAATTTGACCAGAACACAACACAAGACTAATAACAAATACCTTTATGGCATATATATGGACAGATAATCACATTCCTTTCCATTCATCTTTAATATGTCCTTATTTTTGTTTTTGTTTAGTTCTTCATTCGTTTTTTCCTAACGTTGTTTCTTTTCACAGCCATAGAATAAAATACCTTGGTGGGGTTAAAACAGGAAAAAATAAAAAAGTACAAATTAAAAATGAATTAATTGAACTAAAAATTACTATGTAAATGAATTTTGAAACCAGGGGTTCTCAAAGTGGGGGGCGTGCCCCCTAGGGGTGGTGTGGCGCTATTGCAGGAGGGCACAGCAAGGCAAATGAATGAGGAGTGTTTAAAATGCATAGGGCATGTCATTTGTAAGAATTCCACCATAAATTTGATTTGTCACGTTACTCTGTTTTTTTTTTGTAGTTTTGTATGAATTACAGTGTTTAAAATAAATTCCTGTGGAGTTTGGAAGCAAAGCATCATAAAATAAATATAAATGATGTTGCCATTGCTAACCGTTTGTAAAGCTTGTTGGTTTTTTCTAGGTGTCAGTTCTGGAGTCTTATCATTATTAAAAGCAGCTGTGTTGAATTTAAGATAGTTACTACTTTATTATTACTACATTGTTATTTTTCTAACTCCCTTTGACTAACAGTGGTACTTTTGGTTCCTCTTGTGGCTCAGCTGTGCAGCGTGGCTTGAGTGAGAAGCGCTTGCTGCGATGGTGCTCGACCTGGGTGAGAACTGCATTGACCGGGCTGATGGGGAGGACATGGAAGCCACAAGCACAGACATTCAAGACCCAGAGCCCAGAGCAGAGAAACCAAAGCCTAGCCCAGGCCGAACCAGATCCAGCAGGATCACCCAACCAGGCGGGATGCAACACAATGGGCCCTGCGACACACGACTGGGAGCCGCGGGAGGAAGCAACGGAAAGTCCGAGCAGTCAGACAGATCAACGAAGAGACCAGAACCTCGAAGGCCTCTCAGTCTGGAGATCAAACCCCAGCGACTTAGAGCCAGTAGTCAGTGTGAAAGGAAGGTGGTGCAGCCTCCGTGGCGGTTCGGTGCTCCATCCCCACCAGTGCGAAGCCTGACGAGCCCCAGCTTGGGACCGAGGGGCTGGATGCGGCGCAGTGAAAGCACCTGCACTGTAAACTCCACCACAACCCCTAGAACTGCGAGGGGGCGAATGCGGTCCGCGACGTCCTTGCCGCACATTAACAGAGGCATTAGCGTCGCACCAGTACCCACGCCCTCTACACCACGTGGGCCCTGTTTACTAGTGGCGCTGCGGCCCCTAAATCTCGAGCAAGAGCGGCAGACCTTTTTTCAGTCAGACTATAAATATGAGCCGCAGTTTGAGTACATCACACCAGAGCCTAGCAGTGTCTTGGAGAAGTATAACGAAGGATCCGGTCTCTTCCTGTCACAGGTATGTTCACAAAGGTATCACAGGGCTGTAAATACACACAGATTTCATTCGAGTTTCAAAATTCCAGTACAGTGTTTTTTAAATGTGTATGATATGCACTTTTCTTTCAGCAATAGTCTATTTAATGTAGTGGTGCACTGAAATAAAAATATTTCACAAAATAGAAAATTTGGCTGTGGTGGTGAAGGAGTTAAAGTACTAGACTGTGGACCTGAGAGTCCAGGGTTCCAATCCTACCTCTGCCAAGTTGCCACTGTTGGGTCCTTAAGCAAAAAAAGTGAAACTATTTTTGGTCAAGAATTTGGTTCCTAAGTTCCATTTTTTTCACTTTCTGCCTCTCCACTCTCCGGCCAAGCTGACATGAACCTTTTTTTGTCAAAAATATGTCTTTCCTGTCAAATATGTTACGTTCGGTTTTGAGTCGAAAAAGGAAAATGACTGCCATTTCAGCACATTCTGACTTATCAACATAAAACTATTATGAAAAACTACATAGAGCACATGTACAGTATGGCAACGTATTTAGTCAGCCACTGATTGTGCAAGTTCTCCTACTTAGAAAGATGAGAGAGGTCAGTAATTTTCATCATAGGTACACTTCAACTATGAGAGACAAAATGAGAAAAAAAATCCAGGAAATCACATTGTAGGATTTGTAAAGAATTTAATTGTAAATCATGGTGGAAAATAAGTATTTGGTCACACACAAACAAGCAAGATTTCTGGCTCTCACAGACCTGTAACTTCTTTAAGAAGCTCTTCTATCCTCCACTGGTTACCTGTATTAATGGCACCTGTTTGACCTCGTTATCTGTATAAAAGACACCTGTCCACAGCCTCAAACAGTCAGACTCCAAACTCAACCATGGCCCAGACCAAAGAGCTGTCGAAGGACATCAGGAAGAAAATTGTAGACCTGCACCAGGCTGGGAAGAGTGAATCTACAACAGGTAAGCAGGTTGGTGTGAATAAATCAACTGTGGGAGCAATTGTAAGGAAATGGAAGACATACAAGACCATTGATCATCTCCCTCGATCTGGGGCCCCACGCAAGATCTCATCCTGTGGGGTCAAAATGATCATGAGAACGGTGAGCAAAAATCCCAGAACTACATGGAGGGACCTGATGAATGACCTGCAGAGAGCTGGGACCAAAGTAACAAGGCTACCATCAGTAACACTACGCCGAGAGGGACGTAGTGGCCGTAGAAGCGTGTCCCCCTGCTTAAACCAGTACATGTCCAGGTCCTTCTGAAGTTTGACAGAGAGCATATGGATGATCCAGAAGATGACTGGGAGAATATCATGTGGTCAGATGAAACCAAAATAGAACTTTTTGGTAAAAACTCAACTCGTCGTGTTTGGAGGAAGAAGAATGCTGAGTTGCATCCAAAGAACACCATACCTACTGTGAAGCATGGGGGTGGAAACATCATGCTTTGGGGGCAGTTTTCTGCAAAGGGGACAGGACGAATGATCCGTGTTAAGGGAAGAATGAACCGGACCATGTATCGTGAGATTTTTAAGCCAAAACCTCCTTCCATCAGTGAGAGCATTGAAGATGGAACGTGGCTGGGTCTTCCAGCATGACAATGATCCCAAACACACCGCTCAGGCAACGAAGGAGTGGCTCCGTAAAAAGCATTTCAAGGTCCTGGAGTGGCCTAGCCAGTCTCCAGACCTCAGCCCCATAGAAAATTTGTGGAGGGAGTTGAAAGTCCGTGTTGCCCCAAAACATCACTGCTCTAGAGGAGATCTGCATGGAGGAATGGGCCAAAATACCAGCTACAGTGTGTGCCAACCTGGTGAAGACTTACAGGAAACGTTTGACCTCTGTCATTGCCGACAAAGGTTAAGTATTGAGTTGAACTTTTGTTATTGACCAAATACTTATTTTCCACCATAATTTACAATTAAATTCTTTAAAAATCTTTAAAAATTCTTTAAAAAATTTTTTGTTGAAGTGCAGCTATGATGAAAATTACAGACCTCTCTCATCTTTCTAAGTAGGAGAACTTGCACAACCAGTGGCTGACTAAATACTTTTTTGCCCTACTGTAGCTCTTCTATGCAGACCCTGCGATACAGATACAGATTGAACATTTTTAAATATTTCTCAGGCAGTTGGTATAATGGAGTGTGTCCTGAGGAAGTTCGGCACATACGAAAACTTTGAAGAAGTCACAGGAGGAAGTGTTTTGCCCAAGAGCCGAGTTTGGGCCACAGCTCGCAAGTACTTGCAGAAAGAGGGCTGTGTGGGTGAGGTGGGTGCATTTGTCATTCTAAGAGTGTGAGTGATGTTTCAGTAAATTGTATGTTATTAAATTACATGTTTTAATAGTTTGCATTCAAGATGCTTGGGTGATGCAGTGATCTCATACAATATCAGCCTCGCATGCAGACATGATTGACTGTGGCTTAGATTGGGGAGTTTGGTCTTAGTATCTTCTCCTCCCAGCCCTTTGATGGACTGGCATCCCATCCAGGGCACACTTAACTTCATGTACTTATTACATTACTTTAAAGGACAATATGGAATTGAAGTTAAGATATTCTAACTGACCCAATAACTGTTTGATATACAGTAAGTAAGAAGGTAAAGAATTCATTAGTTTGAATCCTGATGCAACTTGTATCCATTTCTGGGAGTCCAAACGAGCTTTCTGTGTAGGAAAGATGGGTTTCCTCTTTATCCTGTCATTCAGAGCAACACTAGTCAGTCCGAAATAGTGATGGATCAGTGTTTAAAGCTTTGAACTACTAATCAGAGAGTTGCTCCCCAATCCAGTGTTGGGCACTTGAGCCCAGCTCAACCCCACAACCTGCTCAACTCAATTATAGCCCCTTCTGGATGTGGATGTCTGCTACATGCTGTAAATGTAGATACCTTTGAGCTCATTTATAAGAAGATGGCAGTCAGTGCTCTCTGAATCACTGCTCTTGGCATGTCCGGTTACAAGAGCAGTGATTCAGGAAGAAACAGTCTCTGTTTTATGTCAAGCAATAAGTTTTAACGTCGTGTCTGACTGTCAGGTGGTGGTGACCCTCTCCGATGAGCTTTTGTCCCAGGCGGTAATGATGGTGGAGAGCTGTAGGCCGACTCTGACGATCAACTTATCCGGAGCAAGGCAGCACTGGCTAGAAGGAATGCTGAGACATGAGATTGGTATGATCTAAAATATTTACCTACTTGCAGATACATAATGTGTACTTTTTAAGAGCGTTCCAGTGACAATGATAAAAATATAAAACAACCTGTACAGGAAACACAAACTGATTAATTAGTAAATGGAAAAATAGAAAAAAAAACATTGTAGGGAACCTGCCAATTTTAAGGAGCCATTCGGTGGCATACTTTGTTGGGACCTTGACCTCAACTCCATCATACACATTGAAAATCCATTGGAATGCCAAAAGTGAGCCAGGGCTTATTGTCTAACATCAGAAGCCTACCTCACAGTCTTGTTTCAAAATCTAGTGGAAAGCCGTCTTAGGAAAACAAAGGCTTTTGTAATAGCAAGTGGAGGCTCTATACTAATACCCATATTTTGGGTGTACACAAACTTTTGTGTCTGTAGTGTATCTGGAACAAGTTGCACTGGTTATTGGTTACTTCTATTCTTGCCTACAAAGCACTGCACAAATATCTGCCCTCGTTATCTCAAGCCATGGCCTTCTATCACTTCCAAAGTGTAAACTCTCACCGGTGGGAGGCATTATCGTCATGGCTCTCAAACTTTGGAACTCACTTCCCCAAAGTTTTGGAGCAATTTGGAGCATCGCAAAGTCTCAAGATACCAAATCTGAGCTAAAATCCTACCTTTTTTCCCAGGCCTACCCTTATGTTGTTATTCTAGCAGACACTCACACCTGTGCTATTGATTATTGTAATTAAAGCTTATGTTCTGTATTTTTTGTTGCATGCTTATAGTGTTTCCCCACATAATAAGTTTGTGTTGGTGGGGATGTGGAGATAATACCGTTTATAAGCCGCTTTGTACATTGTAATTGCCAAGTACTGAGATTGAGGTTAATAACTTTTATGTGAGAACACGAAAACTATGCTAATCCGAGCAAAAGGAACCAAACGAGAGTTCAGAGTCATGAAAAACCGAGGTTCTCGCAGCCTGGTATTCGCTGAACAATTTCTGCATGTTACTCTGGGTGTTTTCACATATAGTTTGTTTCAAATGAACCGAACTCAGTTCTTTTAAAGTAAACATGACTGCAACCTATCTTTTCTTGTTCATATTGTAAGCAAAGTTTAAAGAGGACCCATTTCTCTTTCTAGTCCTCATTAGCTCAGACCACTTGTTCACGCCTCAACTTCCTTTTGTCGTTGAATCATGTGAATTCCTATATTCATGTTGCTGTTTTAAAGCAAAAGACAGAAAGTATGATGTGAAGTACCAAAACTGAATAAAATTAAGTGGAGCCGAGCATGAAGGAGGAATGATATTTATCGTAACTTGTGATCGAAACATGTAACATGAAAGAGGAAGGCTATGAATACAGTGCATAAAGGAAGCTAGAACAGAATAGTACAGAGCAGATTACTATCATTTCGACTAAGTACTCAGTCAAAAATGCACTGGTAAGATGGACTAACTCGCTGTTACTATATCAAAATCGTGCAGAGATGTTTAAATGAAGAACGTGTGGGATAAACATCGGATATTAGCGACCGGTCGAGGCTTTTAGAAGTGATTCTAGCCGAAACTGAACTCGTATAACTCAGCAGCAGCGTGAGAGCTGGAGAATCATACACCTTAGTCCACTATTAGCTGGTTCAACTGATCTGAAGTGCTCGTTCCTTCAGCGTCACGACTTAATGAAACTGACCTGCTGGTAGATTTATAGCATATGCAGTCCCTCAGTATTTAAGGAGGACGAAAGACAGTGTTTATGAATGCACTTTGGCAGGATTCAGCCTGACCTGTTCTAATTCGCACTCTCAGGTACGCATTACTTACGCGGCGTGAATAACAGCATGCAGCCTTGGGCCACTGCCGTCGGAAGGAAGCAGTATGGACTGAAGCCAGCGAATCCCACGGAGGAAGGACTGGCTAGCATTCACAGCGTGCTGCTGAGGAAGCAGCCGTTCTTGTGGAGAGCCGCTCTGCTGTACTACACCGTGTACCACGCGGCCAACATGAGCTTCAGTCAACTGTTCAGCCAAATCGCTCGCTTCGTCCAGGATCCTGCCGTACGCTGGGAGTACTGCCTACGTGCCAAGCGGGGCCAAAAGGATACCTCAAAACCAGGTAGAGGCACAGAGGCTGTTGTGTAACGTCACAGGATGTGTAACATGAAGTTATTTCGAGGCGCAGCCGTGTAAAATGCTAGCCTGCCTTGGAGGTGCCTCCGCACATGCACAGTCTGCCATGTTGTAGGAAAACTGATGAGCGATCACTTCCCATGTTTTGTAGACCAGAAGTGAGATCTTTTTTTAGACTGTTGTTTTTTTTATTGAATTTTAAGAATAAACATTTATTGCACTGTCCTGTACAAAATGAGTGCAGTGGCGGGGGTGATGAGCACTGGGAAATGTAGTCACTTACATTTGTGTCATTTAGCAGACCCCTTATCCAGAGCAAATTTCAAGTGATACAGTTGTGCAATCCAAGCAATTGCAGGTTAAGGGCCTTAGAACATTGGCAGCTTGTCAGAGGTGGGATTTGAACCCTGGACTTGCTGCTCCTATAATCCAGTACTGTAACCACTAGGCTACCACAGTCTTAGCCAGGAAAAGCCAATGGTAACCACAATAATCGTTTTTGTTTCTTAATTTCAATACATTATTCAGTAACATGAGCTATTCAATCATTTATTATATGATAAATTCAACTTGCGATGGAGTTGTCAGAACCTATTCCCATCGTAACCCAGGGAGTACTTGTACAGTCTTGGCAAGACCACGCTAGTTTACTGAGAAACCATCAAACCTTTGCTGGTCAAACACCAAAACCATGTGGTTTCCCCAGCCAAACCAGTACAATCTACCATAAACTAGCTTGTTACAGCATAGAAATCGTTGGTCTTTTTTCAGCAGTCATGTCTGTGCCAGCATGCTCATTACTCTAAATGTAACACTATTATTTAGATGGTATTTACAGTTGTCTTTAAGTATCCGGTGTGATTTTGTGAACACCGGCGTAATTGTAAAATATGCAGTTCTAAAGTCATTTTTGCTCTGATTCTGTCCTGTAGGCTGTTTCAGTAAAGATCAGGTTTACCTCGATGGCATCCTGAGGATTTTACGCCATAGGAGAAACATTGACTTCAAGATGTTAGCCTCACTGGGAAAGGTAAAGCTTGTTAATGGAAGCTCGTTTGCAACGTTGTACAATTATAGCGAAATTAAGCCGTGGAGAAACAAAAAAGCAACCAAATACAAACAAACCAAACTAAATATTTAAGAACTTAGTCCAAAGCCTTAAGTCTACCTGGTTGATCGACTTGATTTGTGTTACATGGAAAACAGTATAAATGTCTTATTTGACCAAACTCTTCCTTTATCGTTGAAAACTTCTGGCGTAGGTGTCTTACGAAGACGTGGAGAGACTTCGTCATCTTGCAGTTCTGAAGAGAACGAGGATCCCTCACTTCATGCAAGACCAAGAGCGCTACCTGGAGCAGCTCGATCACATCATCATAACTAATGAACTGAGCGACGCCGAACTGGCAGATTTAATTCCCTAAGTGCATATGGAGCTGAAGATTTGGTCATACTTGAAGAACGCTCTTAAAAGAAGCCAATCTGCATCATATCAGTATATGGAGTTGGGAGATAGCTGTCCTTTTGGAGATCCACCTAGCCTAAAACTCCAATTCCATGATCATTTGGAAGGAATGGCCTGAACGTTATCACACGTAGAAGTAGCAAATCAGTAGCATAGCTGTTAGAATCCATCAATCATGTTTCAGTGCCAGGAAATTTGGTATGTTTACAGTTACAGAGACAGTTTCTCTGAATATTTGTCTTTGGAAAAGAAATAGTAGCTCAGTTGTTAGATGGAAGATGAAAGGCATCTTCATTCCTAGTTCTAATTGCTGTATTTCAGAGGAATGTGTCAAAGCACTGGTTTGTACACACTTTAGTTTTATGTTCGTCAAGAGCACTACACTTAGTGTCGTTCCTGTGATGCGGTTTCAGTCCACTGCTAGCGCTTTTAAACCACTATCAGTATGTATGCATGTATTTATGCAAGTATTTATTTATTTATCTCTCGTATTCAAGTCTTAATATTATTGCTTTTAGCTTTGTACCTGTCGAACTCGAGTGTTACAAAAAAAGATACCAAGGACGTGTGACAAACGTTAAACATAGCATGAACTGAAACAAGCCCAACACACTTTTGACAAGAAGAGTATTTTATACAATGATGGACTACAGCCACTTAACTGTGAAACTGTTCTTTTTGACCCTTTGGGACCTACCAAAGCGCACCATGAGCACCCATGGAGGCCCAGTATCTACACATGGAGGTCTCTAGACAGGTTAGCTGCCTGCAACTCCCTTCACAAGAAGGCGTTATGAGACTCAGGAAGCCAAGTGATGTGGATGTGCCTTGGGTTACGACCTCATCTGTAGTGGCCATGTTTGTAAAATGCTCAAACTCGCATATCCTGCTGTGTGGACTTAATCATCTGCATGAATATTGCGCCTTTTCATATTCACCGCTCTGCTTATTTATTAAAAGGCTACACTGAAATCACTGTTGTTGTCTTGTTTAATGTAAGGGTGTGTTCAACCAAACCCTGGTGCGATTGCTTTGGTAGTACGTTTCATTTGAACCAGTGTGAATGCTGCCACCCGAACCTTGGTGCGCACCTAACAAGCCCCCTGGATAGGTGAGTGTCAGTCCACTTCTAAACAAACTCTGGTCCAATCAGTAAGTGGAACTGCTAAACTGGACAATGGGTGTGCAAACAAGGAGGTGTACCTATTAAAGTGATCCATGAATGTATGTAATGCAATATCAATTTATCTATGCAATCCATTATGTGGTATTCATTTTCAACTTGCCAAAAAAGCACTATTATAGCTTAAGAGCAGATTAAAGGTAAACAAGTAATAATTTGCAGATCACTCTAGAGTAACTGAAATGAAAAATCCACCTTTAATAACTTAACGTCAGTAATCATATTTAATGTGACTATTGAATGTTAAACAACATTTATTAATGACAAACTTCATTTGACTTGTCTGGTTTCATTAGTTCACAGCTGACTACATTACCCACAATGCTTTCTACCAGCTAAATTGAGTTCTGGTCATGCATCTTCATCTGCGATGTATAGTCCCATTGCATTCTGTAACTGAATCCGGCTGGCATGTACATCTATTTATTCTCATAAACAGCCCCCAACACAAATAAAAAGCCCCCATTTCGTAACAACGTCAAGCCAGATACGTAAACATAGCATGAAATAAAATACTTCAGCATACTTATGTGCAGACTTTCTCATTCAAGAGGCTCCGCTTTGTTCACTGGCCTACATCAAGTGTGTGACCAGGCCTAATATAGGTCCCAGAAGCCAGCTGGGCCCTTAATGGGAGCACAGCTGTCCTTGTTTATATTAGAAACCATCGCACCAGTAGCAGAAGAGGTTAAAAATACACACCAACATGTCGACCTGGTTAAAAAGTATATCTGGTTTAATATATCATATTTTCAATAGGTTGCAGAAAATCCTCCATACCCAATAATACTATAATTTAGGAATTTGCACTCACTTCAGCAGGGCAAATCAACTGACCAACACAATCTTTCCAGCACGTAATGCAACCTGGATCCTGAGCCCACAGCAGTCACGTACAGCCTGAGAGTCACAGGGAAAGAGCAGGCATTCTTTCCCAACCACAATATATAATCACTTGTAATTCCTTTTTTTGTTTTAGTTTTGTTTTTTTTAAAGAGAGATGTTTAACTTAAACGAGGAAAGAAGGGGGACAATACAGAATACCACTTTTTGGTATCTAGGTGACTGTGGCAAGCAGCACTAATACAAAGTGAATAAAGAAGAGGGAGTCGGCCGGCCCGCTCTGTGTCGATTCTGTACATGTCTTGTGTTACTAAATGACTTCTTGCTTCAGCCGAGTGAAGCTTTACACCTGAAACGTAGGGGCTCTGCCAAACACTGAGGTAAAAAGGTTTTCCTGAAAAACAGAAAACAGGATAAACATACAGTATTACAAAAATGTACAAGATTCACATTCATGTTGAATTGATGCTCGACCACAATACTAAGATCCTCCTTTACTCGTGTGATAAACAGACTGAAGCCGCTTTTACACTGTGCGATTTCAGCCGACTTAAGTGCGAGAAAGACACAGCGCTTCAGCATCGAGTAACGTTGCTTGCTTCTTTGTCCCTCATTCGCCATTGCCTGCATCTCATTTGTACCTCAAGCTCAATTTTTAGACTTGTCTAAACTCAGGGCCAATTCTGGGCGCTATCGTTTATTAATTCCCTTGTTTAAAGCAGATTTTCCAGCTGGCTAAATGTACAAAACCAGAATTAGCGTAAACCTTTATAACCTCTAGAGGATAAAGATCCGGTTAAATTGCTATTACATTGGTTTTACTACCTGCATTTCAGAAAAAGGAGCAGATAGAAATTCGTTCGATGTACGTTTTAACGTCATGCCCTGTGCTTAAGCCATTCTCATGACAGGAAGTCTTTTCTATCCTAAAATCTTTTTCATATGCTTATCCGTCTTGTCCGGTAATCTTTAATATTCCTGTCCTGTAATCTTTAATATAGATGCACAGCTTATTTCCACATCTGTGTGTCTCTCATCTTCCTTAAGCAGATAGAAATCTCAGGGACACGACTGACAGGTGTTTTTTTATTATTTATTCATGTGTTATCCCCACTTGTGGGTCTGACGGGCAATGGACAGGACACAATGGACACCCACATATAGAGCAGCTTACAACAATCTTAGAATCCATGGAATTGTGGATTAAGGTCCTTTCTCAAGCTTGGTGGAGTTTTAGTTATTGAAATAGGCCAGTATTACACACGACTGGTTCTGTGGGATGACCGATCAGAACACGGGGGGTGGGTGTGGTTATGGTAACTTTGAAAGCTATCCGTCAAATAGATGAGAAAACTGCTAAATACAGATAAAGTGCAGCTGTAACAGCAAGCTCACGTGGTGCTGCTTGCTTTCGAAGCGCAGAAGGTATTTCAGTGAATAAAACTCCAAACTGCCTTGCTCAAGGAGCCAACAGTATCACCTTGGCAGACTGAGCATGTCACTCACTTTGCAAATAACAGTCAAAAACACAGAATTATGACATTATGTCCATGACAGGCTTAAACCAGCCAAGGTACCAGCACAAAGAGGGCCTTAGAAGAAAAGCAACAGATGGCAAGACGTAACAAATCATTCACTTTATCTACTGAATCATGGACAGGGTCGTGGCAGGAGAGTCGGGTGCCTACCCGGCGGCATTAGCGCGCAAGGTAGGAACAATCCTAGACAGGGCGCCAAGCCATCACAGGGCACATCCACTCACACACTCATACATTATGGTCATTTTCGCGTAATCAATTAAGCTAAAGCACGTCTTTCTTGACTGTGGTAGGAAACCCACGTGGAGAACATGCAAACTCCACACAGAAAGGACCCAGACTGAGATCGAACCAAGGACCTTCTCGCGGCGAGGCGACAGTGCTACCCACCGAGCCGCCCAAGACTTAACAAATGCTGTCACTGCCAAAGTATCGTCTAATTATCGTCATAATCCAACAAAATATCGCCGATATCGCACACTGCAAACCGCGCACCGGTGGAATCAGTTTTACCTGCTTATAGCTCATCATGTTGCAGTCGAGCTGCTTATTGCCAGGGTGCCATCTGAGTTTGAGAGGGACTGTCCTTTCAGCACTGGATCTGCACACAGCAACGTTAAACAATACTATTGCACCATAAAAATAGGAATTATCGCTAATACTACTTACGGAAAGCCACGCACACAGCAGGCCTGCCTCTGCCAACGCTCGCAGAGCAATGCCAACGCTTAGTTAAGCAATTCAAATGGCAAACAGCACTCACAGAAATAGGGGTGCTCCATGGCCTCCTGGGCAGTCAGTCTCTGTTGATGGTCATAACGCAGCAGCTTATCCAGCAGATCCAAAGCCTCCGGGCTCACTAAGTGCTGATTCTCCGGCTGAACAAAGTGCTCCCAGCGCTTTCGCGTTTGCCTGGAGAGGGTTTCAAATGATACAACGCGCTTTAAGTCGGTACCGCCGTGCAGGAAATATTTAGACACGGAATATGTACTCAATATTGAGACAGCTACTGTGATCCGTACTAAACATATTTTCCACACTTAAGCTACAACTCACTGTCCAAGCAGGTCTTTGAAGCGCGTGTCCAGTTCAATGTGATACTTATTAAGGTAGCTGTACAGCTCTTCAGTTCCGAGAACTTTAGCAATACGGACAAGCTGGGAAAACAGATCATTTTAATTAAAGCCAAAGCAATGAAGGACATTTTTCCAGCACATCCAGTGACACCTACCTGGTCATAATTGTCCTGGCCGTGGAAAAAAGGCTCCTTCTGGAAAATCATACTGGCCAACATGCAACCCAAACTCCACATGTCTAAACTGTAATCATACATCTGCAAAAAATTCGCAAGATTCATTGTCGTAAGTTGTCCAACAAAATAACCCAGGCGATTTGTACAGCAGCATCACAACACCGTACCTGATAGTCAACCAGAAGCTCCGGCCCCTTGTATGATCTCGAGGCGACCCGGACGTTATATTCCTGTGCAGGATGATAGAACTCAGCAAGACCCCAGTCTATCAGACGCAACTGAAACACAGGCATGAAAAATGATTTTCATTACGTTCTACTACCAGCATGAGTTCCACTGCTTGGCAATCGCCTAGTCAGAGATACTATCCCTGTCAGTTACACTATATTGATACACACACAATCAGAACCTGAGTTCCCAGGTTTAGCAGTTTGGATGGTAGAGAGATTACACATCATATTATAGCGGGGACTCAACTGTACATCGAATAAGGTACCTTTCTCATTTGGTGATCTATCATCACATTATGAGGTTTTACATCCCGATGCATGATTCCCATGCTATGAGAGTAGTCCAGAGCCTGTAAGTGAAGCACGCAGACATTTCAAATAAGTTCCAGTTCTAGATGTGCAAAAGTGTAAAGCAGTGATATTGTAGTTCGTAGGCATTACAATAACCATCTTACCTTTAGAAGTTCATACAAGTAGAAACGAATATCGAAATCTGTTAATCTCTGGTAGAGATCCTAGAAATAAATACAAGACGTAAATTAAATAACTCAACCAGGCAGGTGAAAAAGACTAGCCTATTTTTGCCATACATTTTTGTATTGTATTTACTGAATATCTGCTTTATGGAATAAATTACTTTTCTTCCTGTTTTAATGTATGCACTTTGTCTCAGTATACCTCACATGAAAATATTTATAAATTCCATGTATTACCTCTAAATCTAGCCCCACTTAACCAGCGAGGGGGTTGTAGGGGTTGTGTCTGAAGTCTATTCTGAAATTCAAAACTAACTGATTGCAAGCAGAAACACGCCCTGGATGGGATACTGGTCCATAGCAGGGACCAGCAGGGGTCACTTGCATTGCCATGACGCGTATGATGGCATAGCACCACTAGTAGCAGCGTCGATGTTTATAACAGGGGTGTAACGATACACTCTGCCCACGATTCAATTCCGGAAACTGAGTTCAGAATTCGATTTTCTCATGAATTCTTTCCTAAGTGTAAACAATGCAAAACAAGGCATATTTCCAATGTGACATTTTCTTGTATAAAAATGTAAACAAAATAAATCTTTACTCTGCTGCAATTAAAAGAATATACGAGTTTTAAATGCATATGGGCGCTTGCGACTACAGAAACTGCAATTACATTAGATGGTGTAATAAAGAGAACATCACGATACATCGTAACACCTCTAGCTCATAAAAATAGTATAAACAGAACTATTAAAATATAAAACTGGTACCTTGAAATCTGTGTTATTGATGCACTCAAAGACAAGAGCTGGTGTTCTAGACTGTAAAAGATCATATTTGTATATAAGGTTTAACTAGAAATGTTACAATAAAATGAGCCATCCATAAAGAAGCATATAAGTCAGACTTTTGCCATCCATACCAACAATTAGCTCGATTCAAAGACGCTTCTAAAATAAGCGGCTCAGCATATACTGAGACTGAACCTACCACAGGATCCTTCACTGTGTCTACAAGGCGAATTATATTGGTTCCTCCCCTTAAATTCTCCAGGATTTTGATTTCTCTCTTGATCTTCTTCTTCTTTACAGGCTGCATATGTGAGAGTACGATAAGTAAGAAGCCACACAAATACGCACAACTGTACTCGCGGCAGAAAACGTCACGCCTCACCTTGAGTATCTTGACTACCACCCTGTCGTTGCTGTTGATGTTGATGGCTTCAAATACTTCACTGTATTTGCCTCTTCCAAGCTTCCGCACCAACTGATAGTCATCTTGGTTGCTGAGAGAGAGCGAGAGAGAGAGAGAGAGAGAGAGAGACAGAGAGAGAGACAGAGAGACAGAGAGCGAGAGAGAGCGAGCGAGAGAGAGACAGAGAGAGAGAGAGAGAGACAGACAGAGGGAGAGAGAGAGAGAGACAGACAGAGGGAGAGAGAGAGAGAGACAGAGACAGAGAGAGAGACAGAGAGAGAGACAGAGACAGAGAGAGACAGAGAGAGAGAGAGAGATATCAGTGCATCAGATGCAGCAAGCCAAATAATTCAGCAACGCTTGACTAAGAGATGCATGTAGTTATAAGATCATATGACTATATGACTTGCATTTAGCAGCCACTCTTATTCAGTGGCTTACAACTGACATAATCTTATAAAAAGCGACACAATCCAATTTTAGGTTAAGGGCCTTGTCCAAGGACACAGCATTGGCAGATCTGCAGTGCTGGGGCTTGAACCTCTGACCTTCTGGTCAGCTGTTATCGCTTCAACACCACAGTCCCACTATTTGACGGCTAAAGTGATAACCACATTACACTATCCATCAATGAAAATGAACTACCATATAGAAAACACCGACCAGATGTATCTTGAATGATGGGCTACTATCTATCTATGACAACTGCATGTTAGTGTTGTGCTGACAAGCATATCAGATGCAGTAGGAGCTGTTGCTATATTTACCAAGAGTACACATACTCACACTGAAGGCACATCTTAGAGGCGTGCAGGTAAGCTATAGGTCATGTTTTTAATGCACAAATCGTGTTCAAGATCCTTTAACCACTCCATAACTGTTCACTTCTAACTACAGGATGCTGCTGACTGGATATATTTGTCAGAATATTATCCTCAAATCTGCACAAATTGTGTGATGCAATCACATCACCATGGAGAACAATCTCAAGGGAACGTTTTCAACATCTTGTGGAAGCAATTCCGTAAAGAACTGAGGCTCTTTTCATAGGAACGGGAGGCTTTACCCAGTATTTGTGCAGTGTTCAATGTGTGTAAAGTATATATACTGTATATTTAAAGTGGGGCAAAAAAGTATTTAGTCAGCCACTGATTGTGCAAGTTCTCCTACTTAGAAAGATGAGAGAGGTCTGTCATTTTCGTCATAGCTACACTTCAACTATGAGAGACAAAGCGAGAAAAAAAATCCAGGAAATCACATTGTAGGATTTGTAAAGAATTTAATTGTAAATCATGGTGGAAAATAAGTATTTTGGTCACACACAAACAAGCAAGATTTCTGGCCCTCACAAACCTGTAACTTCTTCTTTAAGAAGCTCTTCTCTCCTCTACTCGTTACCTGTATTAATGGCACCTGTTTGACCTCGTTATGTGTATAAAGACACCTGTCCACAGCCTCAAACAGTCAGACTCCAAACTCAACCATGGCCAAGACCAAAGAGCTGTCAAAGGACACCAGGAAGAAAATTGTAGACCTGCACCAGGCTGGGAAGAGTGAATCTACAATAGGCAAGCAGGTTGGTGTGAATAAATCAACTGTGGGAGCAACTGTAAGACCTACAAGACCATTGATAATCTCCCTTGATCTGGGGCTCCACGCAAGATCTCATCCCGTGGGGTCAAAATGATCATGAGAACGATGAACAAAAATCCCAGAACTACACGGAGGGACCTGATGAATGACCTGCAGAGAGCTGGGACCAAAGTAACAAAGGCTACCATCAGTAACACACTACGCCGAGAGAGACTCAGATCCTGCAGTGCCAGGCGTGTCCCCCCGCTTAAGCCAGTACATGTCCAGGCCCGTCTGAAGTTTGCCAGAGAGCATATGAATGATCCAGAAGAGGATTGGGAGAATATCATGTGGTCAGATGAAACCAAAAGAGAACCTTTTGGTTAAAACTCAACTTGTCGTGTTTGGAGGAAGAAAACTGCGGAGTTGCATCCCAATAACACCATACCTACTGTGAAGCATGGGGGTGGAAACACCATGGTTTGAGGCTGTTTTCTGCAGAGGGGACAGGACGACTGATCCGTGTTAAGGGAAGAATGAACGGGGCCATGTATCATGAGATTTTAAGCCAAAACCTCCTTCCATCAGTGAGAGCATTGAAGATGGAACGTAGCTGGGTCTTCCAGCATGACAATCATCCCAAACATACCGCTCGGACAACGAAGGAGTGGCTCCGTAAAAAGCATTTCAAGGTCCTGGAGTGGCCTAGCCAGTCTCCAGACCTCAACCCCATAGAAAATTTGTGGAGGGAGTTGAAAGTCCGTGTTGCCCCAAAACATCACTGCTCTAGAGGAGATCTGCATGGAGGAATGGGCCAAAATACCAGCTACAGTGTGTGCCAACCTGGTGAAGACTTGCAGGAAATGTCTGACCTCTGTCATTTCCAACAAAGGTTGTTACACAGTATTGAGTTAAACTTTTGCTATTGACCAAATACTTATTTTCCGCCATAATTTACAATTAAATTCTTTAAAAATCCTACAAACTGATCGAACAATCACTTGTTTCTATACTCAGTGTCCAGTTACCACATAGAAGCACTTTGTAGTTCTACAGTTACAGACTGTAGTCCATCTGTTTCTCTACATACTCTGTTCTCTAATGGTCAGGACCCCCCACAGGACCATCACAGATCAGGTACTATTTGTTTGGTGGATCGTTCTCAGCCCTGCAGTGACACTGGTGTTGTGCTGGTACGAGTGGATCTGACACAGCAGCGCTGCTGGAGTTTTAGACAGTGTTCACTCTATTAGACACATCTCCCATATGAGCTCACATAGCGCATCTGTTGCTACAGTTTGTGATAGTCATCCTAATCCTTCACCAGTGCTCATAGGATGCTGATAGCTTCACATGACAGCTCCAACATGACTGCTCTCTGATCCACTCTACGATATACTAGCACAACACACACTAACCATTGCTGATAATGATCCACCTGACTTTGTAGAGCTACAAAGTGCATCTATATGGTAAGTGGAACTGACATAATGGACAATGGGTGTAGAAACAAGGAAGTGTACCTAACAAAGTCATCAGTAAGTAAATATACCCTGAATAGAATATACAGAAGTATAGAATGCACCAGTCAATGTCTTATTAGTTGGCAAATGGGTTTCTTTAGTATCACATACAACCTACAGCACATGATGCATGTACACAAACACACGCAATACGTACACAACCAATTGTATATTATACACATAGGATGTGATGGTTAGAATGCAGTAAATAAAATACTAATTAGCGACCAACACCGCACATGATGCATAATCAATCAACGAAGCCAAATATCACCAGCAATGATGACGATTCAAAGAACGAATTGCACTGGTATGTAGTTTTATCTTCATACCTCCAGCTAGGCACATGTGCTTCGTAATCCCAGTAATCCTTGCTCTTCTGAGTGTTCACATCAGCGTACACCCGCGCTTTGCTGGCCGCCGGACCAGGCATGGCGGGCATGGGCAGTGCCGTTCCTGCTCGGACTACAACACTCCCAACCGGAGACTGCAAACCCGGGGGTGTCTTACGGCAGGTCTGATCGCGGGCTACTTCACAGATCGCGTCTGATCTCTTGAGTGAAAGAGGGCCGCAATGCAGCGGGGACCATGGCCTCCCGTTAGAGCCCGATAAGGAGTGTCCGAACGTGCCTGATAGCAACCTGCACGCTTTCTGACAGAGCGCCAGTTTACTACCACTAAATCACTAGGAAACCTAACAGAGGTGCAAGATCACTGCAGATCGACTCCTGACATTTTTAACACGCGTTAATCCAGAGAAATGGGCGTTGAATAGCTACGAGGTTTGTCCGCGAAACATTATAACGCGTTAATCAGCTACATTGAGAGGGAGTTAATTCATATTTGCTTGGCGCCGCTGAACTTGGATACCATGTATTATTTCCGTAATCATCTAAAAAACGCAAAGATATTTACTTTCCTCCCAGGCTTGGGTGGTTTCTCAATAAACGCTTGCTCGCTAGCTATATTTAACACAAATTACAGCTATCATGATAACCGTTAGCAGCTAAGCTAACTAGCTATTCCAATAACACCGCTAGCTCGGTTCGTCACTGACGTCTCTCATTAATTCCAGCTTATTATTTGGAAATACTGCCCAAACTGGACACGAGTCACCCACAAATAGTCAATATCTGGTCAAACTGAACAGACTGGAGAAAATACGGGGGTGCAAATTGCCTAAAATATGCCGTCGAGGGGGTAGAGGGGTCCCCTTCGCTACCAGCTATCACCCCTTTCTGTTCCAAGCCGCAATCAATGGCTCAGTCCCAAATCGAGAAATACTAGACATCTAGTGCGCTGTTCTAGTCTTCATTTCCTTGCAAATGTAGTGCACCTATGTAGGGAGCACATCAGCGTTTGGAATACAACCCCACCTAAGCTGTTTTGACTGGCGCACAGGAAAGGCTTTGTAAACTTCCAGTCAGTCCGTTTTTCCAAATGAAAAGCCTGCTGAAGAAATTTGAAAAAATACGATGTTAAGAAGTCAACGGCTAAAAGAAGGACATCCATGTTTACAAACATTTATTTATTAATGTCATAAGGTGTAGCCACAATACATATGAGAACTTGTGCAAGGATAGGACAAATTATTACATATAGATATGTACAGATTTCAGTCTCTTTACCATGTTCAAAACATTTTTTTAAAAATGTTAAGGAGTGTGAGGTGAGGATAAAACAAAAAGAAACGCATTACAGTCAGCAGATTTTACACCAATGTGTCACAGCTTCTCGCATTATAACAACTGTAACAGTTGGCACTAAAAGGGGCTAACATTTTACAGTAAAATAGCTACAAGTTGACAAGTGGTACCTTTCATACATGATTATCTCCTGTTGTAACAGATTACCTGTGTGGAAATTTTGTCCGAATAATTATGAATGGCATAATTGTGTGTTAAGTTTGCTTACGGTGCAGTTCTGCCTTTATTTCTTAACCAACCATCATATCTACTACAACCAAAGTGCATTTGACTTCTAGACTTGTGAATGTCTTGGATTCCTGGATTCTAAGAACATGATTTGGATATAATGGGACACTTCTCCGAAGGCATAGTGGGTCAGAACTAATAAAAGGGCAATACAATTGTATGGCAAAAAGTAAAAGTGTCTCTCAGAAAAGGATAAACGATACATAATCCACTGTAACAATGTTATACAGGAATGATCACTGACAGTTTACAGTATGGGTGCAGATATACACACTAAATTGTACTATTGTACTAAAGCATTACAAAACATTAATAATTCTTACATTAATAGTACTGAAGATAGTTATTATAGTAGTAATAAGCAATAACACCAGCTTATGCTTATTCTAAAAGGACTACTTAATTGCCGTGACAGACATGCTGGTACTGGGCAGCTCAAATGTTTCACCGTGTTACTGTAAACTGTATGCTTTAGTGTTACTGGTAATGGCATGAAATCATCACTTATTCTGAGCACACACACACAAATTCAACACTTCAGAGTGACTACTCATTTGTTCTTTTGTCTATAAGACAACATAGAAAGAAGCACCAGTGACAACAAAATAGTAACATACAAAGTTCAGGTTATCCATGCATAAACACACCCTGGTACATCATGGGTCAGGAATTAGTTACATGTTAGAGATACATACAGTCACTATACTGAGCAGATTGCCTTAATATATACAAGTACTACGGCTGGTAAAAAGCACGAGGGTGTACACACACACTGCTTAAGCTCGAAACTGTAACAACGTCACTCGCACGCCTCAGTAATTCTTCCAGCTGGTGAAATCCGATTCTAAAAAGCATAAAGTGTCTCGTGTGTCTTAAATCAACATCAAAAGGACAGCATCAGGTCACTCCTGCTCATGATCGTTAAAAGTCTGATTGAATTAAGTCCCCAGGAACTGTTATAAACAAATTGGCACAAGTAAGCCTACCTGTTTTGTACTTTACAATGACTTTGTTTGTGAGATACAGAAACGAACACAGTCTCGTTGACCTACTGTATACTCATTGACAAAAAAACACAACGCACCCAGATGGAAATGTCGGATTGCTAAAAAACTCGGCATGCAGTTCTGTCTCGGGCAGATGTGTAAATGATTACAGGTGTGTCTGATTAGACACTGGGTCTTGCCACAAGAGGGTGTAAAATACTTTCCCCGCTGCCCTATAAAAAGGCTCTCAGATGCTACTTTTGAGTAGTGTACCTACGGGACTGTGATAGCCTAGCAGTTAAGGTACTGGACTCTGGACCAGAAGGTCCAGGGTTCAAATCCCACCTCTGCCAAGCTGCCACTGTTGGGTCCTTGAGCAAGGCCCTTAACCCACAATTGCTTGGATTGTAAAGTTGTATCAATTGTAAGTCGCTCTGGGTAAGGGCGTCTGCTAAATGCTGTAAATGTAAATGTACCTCTGTGAGAGATCGTTGAGTGCTAGACATGCCTCGACTATACACTCGAGTACATTTTGCCCAGCTGACAGACTTTGAAAGGGGGTGCATCATTGGAATTGAGAAAATGGTCATTTTGACAACTTGCCTGCCATCTAGGCCGCTCTGACCTGCAACAACTGTGGGCAAATGTGCCACAGGACACCATACGGAACCTGTTTGCCTCCATGCCCAACCGTATATCATCATGTATCCAGGCTAGATGTGGCCAACCAGGGTACTAGAGCCTCCTTGCAAATGTAATATACAGTTTCTTTCGAATCCAACAGCTCCTCCTTGGTGAGTTATGTTTTTTGTCAATGAGTGTGTATTTATAACCTAGAGCAGGGATCTTCAACATTGTTCACAAAGGACTGGTAATGTTAAATGTTTTTTTTCCAGCTCCAACAGGAACCACAACCAACAGACCAAAAAGAGGTGTAAATTCTGCTTGATTGGCACCAAAACCCACAGTCCCTGAAGACCCCTGACCTAAAATAAATAGCCTTTGTAATACTTTCCTTTACTTCAGCCCCAATTGTCTTAAGGCCTGGTTGGAACCGTGAATACTGGTACTGAAGGAACCGTGTTTTTAGATATTAAATAAAAACTCAATATATTAGAGAAGATACAGCATACTAGCAAAAGTTACTAATAAGCACTATATATTCGTGGCTTCGTTAAGAAAGCGTACGCTGGTGAATATTACTGTATACACGGGGCCACTGGATAACCGCCTCCTTCTGCCGTGTGCTGAACCGTGTGCTCCTGCAGGGCACCCAGCTCCCCGAAGCACTCTCCACACCAGACGCACTTGAACTGGGCCTCTCGCGAATGGACGATGCCGTGTTTGGCCAAGTGCTCGCGCTGCTTGAACCCCTTATCGCAGGTAGGGCACTTGAAGGGCTTCTCCCCTGTATGGACCCGACGATGTCGCTGGAGCTCTGAGGAGTATTTGAAGCGCCTCTCGCAGTCCGAGCACTTCATAGGCTTTTCGCGGGCAGGATCACAGTGATGCTGGACAAAATCAGACGACGACTGAAAGCGGCGACCGCACAAAGAGCATTTGAGTGGCTTCTCCGTGCAGTGGGAGTTCTGGTGTCGCTGGAGTGTCGATGATTTTTTGTAGCCCTTCCCGCACACATCGCACTTGTATGGTTTCTCAGGGGTGTTGGAGGTCGCCCCCGATTCGCCACACTTGTGCCTTAGCAGCTCCCCCGACTGTCTGAAGCCCTTCTGACAAGCCGCACATTTAAAGAGGTTCTCAATGCCATGGACGTGCTGGTGGTACAGTAGGTGGGATGGCTGCAGAAAGCCCTTGTCACACTGGTTGCACTTGAATGGGCGCTCAGCTGGGTTTTTGTGAGTGCGCCGGTGTCGCACAAGTGCATACTGCTGCTTAAAACTCATCTGGCACTCCTCACACTGGAACGGTCTCTCCTCCGAGTGGGTCCGTTCGTGCTGCCGCAGGTCCGACGGCCTCTTGAAGGTCTTCCCGCAGGTGGCGCACCGGAAGGGTCGTTCACCAGCAGGCTGGCACTGGTGGTGCAGCAGCTCGGACGATTCCTTGAAGTGGAGCTCACACAGGTTGCACTTGAACAGGTGCTCCCCGGAATGGGCGTACATGTGACGAACTAGGTGCTGCCTGTGCTTGAAGGTCTTATCGCAGACCGCACATTTGTACGGGCGGTCCGCGCTGTGCGTGCGCTGGTGGTGCGCCAGGTGAGACGCCTGACTGAAACTCTTCTCGCAGGTGTTGCACTTGTAGGGCTTCTCACCCGTGTGGACTCGCTCGTGGCGCGAGAGCTCAGACAAGTGGCGGAAGGCCTTCGAGCACACCGAGCACTTGTAGGGCCTGTCCGAGCCCTCGAAAGCAGTGGAAGCGGACGAGGAGCCCATAGCCGCTCCGCCGCCGCTGGAGTTCTCGCCAGTCGACGCCTGCTGGGGGGTGGAGGAGGCTGAATCTGGCCTGTAGGTTTTCTCACAGATGGAGCACTTCATAGGGTTGTTGCTAGTCGTATGCTCGTTGTGATGCTGCGCCAGAGAGGTCAGGAGGGAGAACCCCATTTTGCACACGCCACAGACAAACGGCTTCTGCTCTACCTGGACGCACTGATGCTCGAGAAGATCAGTGGCCTGGCTAAAGATCTTCATGCACTGAGTGCACTGAAAGGAGCGATCCTGGCTCACCATGCACTGGTGCTCATGTGGGTTTGCCAGGTGGGATATGTCATGGCCACACGCTCCACACTTGTGCCCACCCTCGCTCCCAACTTGCAGGGAGGGCTGCTGGGCTGGCACAGGGTGCTGCTGGCCATGCTGACCATGCTGAGTCTGCTGTAAGGCAGGGTCGGCCGGCAGGACGATGCCATACACGGCACTGCCCAGAGGATTTTCTGCCCCTTGAAGAAGCGGATGTGAAACAGGAGGAGGAGCCACTCCGTGCTGCTGCTGCCAAGCCTCCGTCATCCTTCCGCTGTACATGTATGGACTGAGCTTTCACAGGACTTAACTCAAAATGGTCCAAGTATTGTGGGCAGTTCAGCAGCAACGCAAAGAACTGTCCTGTGAACGGGATGAACAAGGGTCACTCCTGTCACATGCTACACAACGATCCGTTCCTGAGAACTTCACAGGACATGTAGTTCAGCAGCAGACCTGCCAAAAGAGTGATAACATCAACTGATTTCAAGCTGATTAAATATTAAACACAGTGTTTTGCAAGACAATTACACAGCTAAGGCAATTTAAAACATCCTTGGAAAAACGGGGTCCTAAGGGTTCTCTGGATGGTTAAGCTGATTGAAGAGCGCTCTGACAGATATAGCTCCCAGATATAGGTTTTGTGGAATGCAACAGGAATATTTTCAGTCCAGTGACAATCACCATTCACTTATTTACTGGGTTGTGGGGGCCAACCAGCTCTAGACACACTCTCTCACCTACACACTAGGACACTTTTAGAGATGCCAATTGACAAAATACAATGAATGTTTGAGGAAACCGGAGTACCCAGAGAAAACCCAAATTGCAATGCATGAATTTGAAAATATGGAGGGGAAATACGTAAAACTGTGTACATATTAAAAACAAAAACATTTCCGCACTTCTCTGGATGATTCACTTACATTTCGGTAAGGTCTCAGAACTTAATTCACTCGGTAACGGTGAATTACACATTGGCAAAAAGACATCATGATGAAGTTCAATAAATGGGAATTTTTCAACCATGATAGGTTCCACATCTGAGTCGGGTTGAAACAGCTACATTTTACTGCTTTATGGAAAAAAATCGATATCGTAAATACTGTCATGCTCAGTTACTTAAATACGATTTGAATAAATAAGATCCGACTACACAGAAGCTTTATGGATTTCTAAAGGATTCTACTTTTATTTTTCCTGTTGTATCTTTTTTACGTAGAACTTTTTAGGGCTCCTGTAGTTCACCACTTTCCATGCCTTAATCCAATCCAGGGTCACAGAGAAGTGGGGCCACACACTCATACACCCTGTTACACTTTAGCGATGCCGATTAACCTAACTCATATCTGGAGTGTAGGAAGAACAGACACAGATACAGGATGAACATACAAACACCAGACAGGCTGGTGGCTGAGATTCAAACACAGGTCTCCGATGGAAGCAAGAGGACAGCACAACTACTGTATCCCCCTACTTTAGTGTTTCTCCATCCTGGTCGTGGAGATCCTCATGCAGTAAGTTTTAGAGCACACCTGGTTTATGCACTTTCGTATTAGGACTCTATACAGAACATTTAAAGGTCCCTCTGGCTCAGCATCTCTCATAAATGCTGGTTTGCATATCTGACTGTTTTTTCCTATACACACCTGGTTCAGGCTTGCCCAAACACTAAACTGTGCATGGCTACACCCGGACCACGATTAGAGAATCCTGCCATAGATGGATAAACTGAAGGAACCATTTATGGTGCTAGACCTTCGTTATATACACACCACTGACATTTATGAAGAAATGCGAGCTTGGGGCGAAACTGCAAATAATAAACTGTATGCCAGTCTTAATTGTAAATCGTTTGTTCAAATCAGTATTAAATGGAATAGCAATGCATGGTTTAAATACTACATTCAGAGACCTTATTTGAGCCTGCTAGCCTGCTATAGCATACAGGAAAAAGAATAAAAAGGTAATCAAAATGTACACTATCCGCAGACGTTGCACAAATAAACCAAAAACAACCGCGTTGCAATTGATAATAACAGAAATATGCAGGATAGGCTGCAACTAATCGATTAAATTCCGGTTTTGCAGGCAATTTTCAGCTAGCTGCAGATAGCATTAGACATATTAGAAGCCCGCTTTTATACCAGCTAAGCTAATGTCCTTGTAATGATCAGGCGTTGCTTCTGGTTCATGGACAAAACATGAAATTAATGTGAGAGCCCGAAAAGGCGCAACCGAACCGAATTCACGAAAGAGCTGCACAATGGCATCCAAACAGACCCTGACCCATCCCCGCATTGCACTACACACGACACCGCGTAGGGAAACCGATACCGTGCATGCAGTGCCGACATAAACTGCGCTTTCCTGCAGCCGATTCTACACCTTACTTTATTGTCGTGGTCCAAATGCGCGACAAGAGAGCTCAGATCCGGTTGTTGTGCAAAAACAGTCAGACGACGCTCAGCCGGCGGGCTCCACAAGGCCCAAATAAACGTGACGCATCGGACCTCTTTGACCAGCCCCCTCCCCTCCCCTCCCTTCCTTTCCCTTCCCTTCCCAATCCGACCGAAGCTGACATCCAAATAACATGGGCGGATTCATAGCAAAGATCTGAAATGCAATCGTAAAAACACACCGTAGACTCATTTTCGGTTTTATTTCACCATAGGGCTGGCGTTAAAGAGACACGAACAGCGCTATGTATCACCGAATAACCTAATGTTGTTCGACTTGGAATCGAGTCTCTTTTTCGGTTCTACATAGACACTTTTAAGGGCTCCTCCGGTCCTGCAGGTCCCGAAGAACGTCGTCTTTACTTTGGTACCTTTTACCTTCTGTAACGCACCTGTTTCAGGTTTGTTATACCTTAATGACTGTAGGGTTTTCCATTCTTCTGTTTTAGGGCTATACATGTTCCCTCAGTTTCTTTTCAGTTCTGGTCCTGGAGAAAATCACACTGCAGCCTTTAGTAACACACCTGATGCAGAATTGTTTAGACTATTTATCTATTGTTTAGACTATCTGTCTAAACTTTGGTGACCATATTATGTAGTACATAAAAAAAAAGAAAATGTTGCCACTGTGAAATTCAATACATAAACATCAAATCAATGTTCAGTCCGTGGTGTTCACAGTCATATTTTGTCTGGTTCCTAAAACTGTTTATAAAGTACTTTAAAACATTTGTTATCAACAACCCCTATCCTAGTCATATCACAGAAACTGCACTTTCATTTAGTTCCATTTATTTTCTATGGGCAGTCATATCTTACCAGAACACCACACATATTAAAAACCTGCATGCCTTCTTCTGCAAAAATGACCAGAATATAATGGTTAACAAGGCTAATAACAAATGCCTTTATAACATATATATAGCCAGAAAATCCTATCTCTTTCTATTAAGATCAATTGGGACTGTGGTGGGCTAGTGGTTAAGGTACAAGACCATGGCCCAGAAGGCTCAGGGTTCAAATTCCTCCTCTGCCAAGCTGCCACTGTTTGATCCCTGAGAAAGGCCCTTAACCCACAATTACTGGATTGTAAGATTAAATCAATTGCAAGTCACTCTGGATAAGGGTGTCTGCTAAATAATGTAGGAATTTACATTCATGACCATTGAAAAAATAAAATAAATAAACAGTTGGCATAAAATCGACTTTTTAACTGTAGCTGATAGACACTCACTGAAGCCCATGCGCCTATGGGTGTCTATTGCATGATCACGTACGTGCTGTTTCAATATTACAAAACACATTCATTGGACAAATGGCTCAAACAAAACTTTTCATTGTGCAAGTGCATCAGCATTTGCGTTTTGCACAGAAGAAAACATCTGCGAAAACAACAGCATTTATGGACAGTAGGCCTTTCGTTTACCATGCGTGGATGCACAGGTTATCTTATCACTATAACATTGGTCGACCTCTCAAAGGGCTAGAACCAAATATTATCAAGAATCAGGAGTAAAGATGACTGATTTCTCAAACTTTTTTTAAATCTGTGAATTTTCTATATTTATGCATAAATATCACCTAAAACGTTAGATTTTGAAACAAGTCCTAAAAGTAGATAAAGGGAACGCAGTTAAACAAATGAGACAACAATATTATAGTTGGTAGTTTATTTGTTAAGGAACCTTAACCCATATGTGAAACATGGTGGTGGTAGTATAGTGGTTTGACCCTGTTTTGCTGCATCATGGACAGGACAGCTTGCCACCATTGATGGAACAATTAATTCTGAATTATATCAGCAACATTCTGAAACTGTCAGGACCGCTGCCTGTGAACTGAATCTCAAAAGAGAGTGGGTCATGGAACTACCCTAAACAAACTAGGTGTTTTACCAAAGCATGGTTAAAGAAAAATAATGTTTTGGAATGGCCAATTCAAAGTTGTGACCATGACCCAATAGAAATGTTATAGAAGGACCTGAAGCGAGTCATTCATGTGAGAAAACCTGTGAACATCACAGAGTTGAAGCTGTTCTGTACAGAGGGATCATATTGAATGATGACCCTCAATGAAAAACTAATCAAGCCAAATATTTGTCTCTCATTTATTTAACTTGGTGTTCTTTATCTACTTTTAGGACTTGTGTGAAAACCTGATGATGTTTCTGGTCATATTTAGGCAGAAAATTTTAAAGGGTTCACAGACTTTCAAGCAGCACTGTATGTGAATGTAGACGCTATAAACCACCACCCACTGCTGGTCCTTCCCTAGCTAAGATTGTGCTCAGACCATCTCACTGTATGTGCTGAAATCTGTGGAGGCACTAACTTAGCAGAATGGTTTTTATCCACCACACTGGCAGCATATTTAGAGCAATGCCAGAGTCACTTATTTTAACCCCCTTTGGGAGCAGACTATTGCAAAAGCTACGTGACTCAGCAACATGCTTTGCAGTATGGCATTCAATCAGCTTCCTCTGATTCATCCTCCATAATGGCTAGCATAGTTACTAGCCTACTGGGTGCCATTAACCTGGCCTTGGCAGAGTTAGGACAGTATTCTTCAACTCCATTCTCCTGTTTGTTTGTTTGTTTTTAATCAGGCCTCAGCAATATGGGAGCTTGCTATCCAGCACAGCACAGATTATATGAAGGAGCTTACAGGTATCTATGAGGTGTTCTTGAATTAACAATGATTGTGAATGTCCAGCAAGAATGCCTTTGCACTGGGAAGTGTGCCCTGACAGATATCTGGTCATTTCTTAGATCTACTCATTTCCAGAACCTAAACTTCTTGATGGGGTGTCTTAGAAATACAGAGCTAACAATTGACAGAATTCTTTCATCAATGACAAACAGCATATATCGCTATTGTAGTGACTAAATATGAACCATTGTGAAACGGTTTAATTTAAATATCAGTATTATTAGCAACATGCAGTGTTATAGGCTAATGACTAGCCTAAAGGCCAGGCTAGTGTAAGCATTTGCCAACTAAAGTGGTGTGAACATTAGTCGTTTTGAACGTCAAAAAACTGTGTGATACAAGAAAACAGCTTCTGTTATTACAGTATTTTTACTTCAGCCTTACAATCCAGTAAAATTAGCAAAGGTTTACTAGCCTGTGTTCCAAGCTAGCTAAAAGCCTATGTAGCTGTTAGCATCCTTGGTACGGCTAACAGGGAGACTGTCCACAGAAAAATAAAAAATGTAAATACCCCATGACAAGGAATTTCTGAAAAATGCTTAAGCTAGTCATTGTTTTTTCTCAGTGTAGCTGAGGTTAGCCATTTTATATTTGGTAGTCACGGAGCATAGAGCAGTTTTAAAAGTATTCACAGGTGCATCACATTCTTTGAGCCATTCCACCGAATGGGTGCCATTTCCATCCCCAGGATATCACATTTATAGATGAGTAATATAATTAACTGTAAAAAATCATTTAAAACATTAATTAAAATGACCTAGAACACTAATAAATAGTATTTGGTAGCTGTCCGTAGTACCTTTTTTCTTTTTTACCTTCGGAAAATCTTTTTATTGTTGCATTGTTGTGTCATTCTATCTATCCCATCTATGTTTTATTTTTTTCCATAAAAAGTCCATAATATTTTACTTTGAGACACATTTTAGTCATGTCCCCAGGTTTTCACTCAGTCACTTTACGATAACATCTCTGAACATTAGGGAACATACCACAAGTTACATGTTCAGTAGGAAGTTGTATCTACAGGTTCTTCTGAAGATCATGGGAAGACCAGAAGTTAGTCATCTCTTATTTTTTACTGTATATTTGATGATACTGTAACTATGACTGAGAAGGTCAACTTCAACACACTATCCTGTTACCTAAATTGTTTTTAGATGTTATTTGCTTATTGTAAAAATATATTTTTTGGTAAATCATTACAATGTGTTCAGTGTCCGAATGCTATTAGTATGGACGCCAATGGTTACATTGCGGTATTTGCTAATTCTGTGCTGAAAACTCTTGTTACTCTTGTAAGTCTTGTTACTCATACAAAGAGTAACAGGACTGATTAACAGTAACAGGAGAAACCATGAAAAACATAAATAAATAAAGTTCCCAGAGATTGACCAATATTCATCATGAATAGTTAAATATGTGTTACTAGATTCAGTGTTGAAAAATGGAAAATGGAGTTACATTTTTTAGCATTACAACAAGCAAATGGCACCCATTCGGTGGAATGACTCATTTACAAATAGGTTGGCAGATATATATTCATTATATAAATGGCAGAGAAAATATGTTTGAACTCACAATTTATGTATATCGTAAACTGCAGATGGGTGTATTTATGCAGTACCTTACATTTCTGGTTAAGCCTTACTTTATCTTTATCTATAACTTTATCTATTTCACTACATATTACTTTACATTTCTTTGTCGAACATGTAGTGACTTTTTGGGACACCTTCTAAAAAACCAGAAAAGACCAGCACAATTTCTGATCTTAGCTAGCTATTACTTACATGAAGCTGGTTTACTGGTGAAAATGCATGATATTGCTGGTTGACCAGCTTGCCTTCATACTTGCATTACATGATTATGGCCATAATTCCAGCACCCTCTGCAGATGATCATCATACCCACCATACGAGAATCCTAGTGTCCAAAACACGTGCAGGTCAACGACTGCACACACCCATTAGATTTTGTTAGCTGCTTTTTTTCTTTTTAATGAAACAGTGGAGGGCATCATAACCTCAAACATTTTATTAATTTTCCACATAACTTGGAAACATCTCATAAATCATTGCGTAAGAAAGGGCATGCTTGGGCATGCAATGATTTCACAACATGATGATGTCACTGGATGAGTAGTATAAAATATACAGTAGCAGTTGATCATTCATTAATTGAGATAATTTCAGTCAGGTCCCACTGAGAAACAAGCTGGCATTTCAGTCCCCTATTGTCACCTAAAGTTGCTGGACAGAGAGACAGGCAGAAATTCACACAGAATAACAGCAGAAGAATACAGGCCAACAAACATGCTGTAAAAATCTCCACAGGCTCAGTGTTCTCAAGCCAACTCATTCCGTTTAAAGGTGGGTCGAGATAGAGACGGATGGGTCCATGCCTCCTTAAGTGTCGTCATCTGGACAAAGCCTGCTTGCTGGGATGGTTTCTCAATTTAAAAAAAGGCACTCAGCATTATCAATGATATCTTGCAAACTGTTAAAAGATAAGTAACTTGTCAATAATATAGAATATATGTATATTTATTTTATATATATATATATATATATATATATATATATATATATATATATATATATATATATATATATATATATATATATAGAAAGAAGTGGTCAAAAGGTAACAGTCTCGAACTTTTACAAAGCAAGAGCCAGAGTAATACTCAACCATCAATGCACCTCTTTTGTGGTCCATGTCATATAGCAAGTATGCGTTTTACAAAGAAACAATTTTCTTTTGTAGCGAGTTTGGCATAGTAGTGTATATCTAGTGTCTACTGTGACGTAAAACAAACTAAGCAACAGACTAAATTGTGCTGACATTCAGTGACAGTGCTAAAGGGGGTCGTATCAGTGAAGGAAGAACTGCTGCAGGCTTACCCCATTCACTTTGCATGAGTGTATTTGGATTACGACAAAAACATATCATGATGAAGCCCTTTAAGATAGCATTTACCTCTGACTTATAGATAACGCAACATGTGGCTATGGATATGTCCGATATCAGATGGATGAACTTATGAGTGGTTGCAGCGGTCCCATAGGGCTGTACCCTGGAGTATTAGACGGGAAGAGTAGTCTTGGAGTGACTAGTTACATATCAGTGCCATGTGCACCTGACCACCTCACATGCGCAATAACATCTTTGTACAACAAGACCACAAGACCATCTCACTAAACGATACAATCGTACTGCCCAGATGTGAGGTCAAAAGGAAATGAGTAACTTTGTTAACGAGCTGAAAGACTTGACAAATTATCAGGCAATATTGTATTTTCAAAACCTAAACATGTGCAATACTTTTATTCCTAAATAATACTGTTACAGGGCCTTTATGATGGGCGAGTTAAAAAAGTAAGCAAAGATACCTAATGGATAATAATGGAACCACAAACTAAACTTACGATTTACATGGACTTGGCCAGCATACATGGGCTTGGCTAATGTAAATTCTGGGTTCCTTACGTAAAGACGTGGTGCTAAGTGTGCAGCATGTGCATATCTTACTTTTTGTTAATAGTAAGTGTTGTTAATAACATTCTCTAGGCCGTTGTGTTTAAATAAAGAAATGAATAAACAAAATGGCTACACCAATGTTGAGTAAAATCACCATGACCACCAGGACAGAGCTGGAGCCCTGTGGAAAGAACATGGAAGAGTCGATTAATTCCATTGCCATCAAGAAAACATTATTCCCAGTGTTTTTTTCCAAATGCAAAAGTCTTATTACTTACTGAGTTTGTTTTGACCAGGTTCAGATGCTCTCCGTCATTTTCCAGTGTGATTGGAGAGGAGGTTAAAGGGGGAGAAAGGGTGACATCCCTGTGCAGTGGCCACTCCTCCAAATCCACTCCGACATTCAGGCTGTCCAGCATCTGCACAGAGTCCATGGACCCTTCCCTGGCTGCAAGGCTCCACTCTTTGCCTTCGTGGTTCCGCTGACGCAGTGTCTGTGAATTGTGCCCTTGAAGACTTGGACAATCCATGCCTGAACCAAAGTGCTGCTGGGAAATGGAGTCCAGGGGCTGGTACCTCATTTCCACCCGATAATCATCGAGTTGTTCTTTCTCTTTCTCTGGCAGCTGTGAGTGGCAGGGCATCCATTGGGAAGAGTTCTCAACAGTCCATGCCAGAGTGGAGTTCTTGGATCCACGTTCTAGTGGCTGGTGGTCATTCAAGCCAGATTCACCAGCTGTATGATTGGTAATGGTGTAACTTGATTTGTGATTGGAGTGGACATGCTCGTGGGATTTGCGATAGGAAGATACATGCTCTCGAGTGCTGTAGTGGGAGGACGCACGGTCTTGTGGCTTCACATGTGTGGAGATATGCTCCTTGGGCTTGTGATTGGAGGAAGAATGCTCGTGGGTTTTGTGATTGGACAAGCCATGACCCGAGGCCTTGTGATTGGAATATGTGTGCACCTGCGGTTTTATCTTGGAAGAGTTGTGGTCCACAGAATTGTGACTCGATGGAACATGCTCCCATTCTCTGTGTTTGGATGTTGTGTAATCCCTGGACTTGCGATTGGACGATGCATGCTTCCAGGACTTTTGATTGGAGGAAATGTGCTCAATGGGCTTGTGATTGGAAGATCCATTCTCCCATGAGTGATGATTTGAAGAGTTTTGCTCATGTCCATTGATGTGGCCGATCTCCTCCTCCAGTAGTGATGGTGTGGTGGATCGGCTGCTGTCCCCCTTGCTCCCTCTTCGGTTAGGATACATGTCAGCAGTCCAACTGGGGGCTTCATCTCTTCCGTTGTCCATGCCTCTTCCTTCAACCAGGACCTGAATCTCTGTTCCTCCCTGCTCATCCACAGCGCTCTGGCGCATGAAGCAGGTGCTCCTGGCTCGGTGCGATGGTGGGGTACATGGAGGTGAGGGGGGATTGCTCAAGGTAGGACTCAGATCAGGACTCTGGGCTGGGGGAGTTGTGTCTGGCGTGCAGAGCTCAGGGCTGTCTGTCCCAGTTGAGATAACTTCCAGCTCTTTCTCTTTCCTGTCCTGACGATTTGGTCTCTGGCACTCCAGTCCTAGAAAAGGGGAACAACTCTAAGTTAGAAAATGTAATGTATGTATTGTAAGGACAGGGATTTTTAATTAATTAATGTAGAGACAGTCTGAGTAATCATGAAACATGCTTTTCTGATGGACCTTTCTATTGACTCACCATTTCCATAATGATGGAAGGAGGGGGAGAGTTCTTTGGCAATAATCCGGGCCAGACGACACTCCTCCAGGGCCCTCTGTGCAACTCCCTCAGCAGCCTCAGCTTTTCCTCTGGCATGGCTCGTCCTGCAGCAAGAGGAATTAAGAAAGATATTTAGTAGAATCTAAATATTTAACACATTTTGTAATATCATAATAACAAGCAACATATACCTTTACAGTGTCCATTTAGAAAAGATTGCTCATTTTAGGCTAGGGCCAAATGCAGTGACTGTGGGTGCAGTGAAACTATCTGGGGGGTATCATGTGATGGTACACAGAGGGGCTCTAGTTGCTGTAGTGGATATACAAAACAAGGCTGTGGGGGCATGGGAGAAAGCTGATTGGTGTAGTCTAATGCTGCTCCCCTCTGTATCGGGCCATGTTTCAGACTTAAAAGCAAAACCTGATGAGTTAGGTCCTATTGAGCTTACCTTGACAGTGCAATCTCAGCCTTCTGCTTGGCAATTTCTGCAGCCTTTTCAGCAGCTTCGATGGCACGGTCCACTTTCTCTCTGATTTTGCTGGTGCGCAGTGGTATTAGGTTCTTCCTCTTGCCACTCACCAGAGCATTCTGCTTGTATTTGCCTTCCTCCTTGGTTCCATCGGGGAAGGTGGTGCAGCCGTATCCATGCCGCTTGTTCCCAAACCACTCGCCTTCGTAGCGCAGCCCGTCTGAACGATGACTGATACCCCAGCCTGTTCGCATGTCGTTCCTCCATTCCCCGACGTACATCTCGGTGACTGTGGCATCCACGCTGGCCCCAGTCTCCCCATCTCCGAGGCTAACATTGGAGTTGATGTCGGATGCGGCTGAGCTGACCGTACTCATACCTGCCTCGCTGCAGAAGGAGCTCTGCTTGCTTAGTTGGCTGGCCAGAGAGCTCTTGGACTCAGAACGTCGTAACTTCAGCCCACTCAGTATAGACTGTCGGAAGCGGCCCTTCCTCTTCCGCTGCCTGTCTGCATCACTCTGGGCACAGAGCACAAAGCCTCCACGTCCCACTGGGCTCCCAGCAAGCCCAGTCACAGCAGAGCCATCGTCAGGTGTTGGTGCCCCCTCACTGTGCTCAGAGCGTAGCGAGTTTATGGAGGTGCGCAAAGGGGAAAAGATGACAGCAGCCATGCCGTAAGGCACACTCTGTCGCACCCCGTAGCCATGCCGCATGCCACTCAACCACTGTCCTTGGTATGTTCCTTTCAGAAAGACAAAATGAAGTGAAACGATTGAAACGGCTTCCAATTTGGAATTTTAACTGCTTTGAAATACTTGACTTGCACAGCTGATGACGGTTCCTTTGGAAATTGTACAACACTACAGTTATTTCTACTGCTGCATTTATTACTCAATGGCCCTTCAGTTACTGGCTGAATTCCTTATACAAAGCTGATTGGTTGCTCTGAATCCCATCTGTGTATGTCTATCACCATGACAAACAATTCCAAGGTAACAGTTGGGATTTTGGGCCCCTTGACTACCTGACAAGTCCTTCTTCAAAGATTGTGACCTTGGTCACCAGGACAATTGAATCCAGCCCAGCTGGTCTACCATCTTTCCTTACTAACCTCTTATTTACATGTAATTCTGTCAAGTTAAATATCTGCTGTTGCCATATCGTTGATGCCATAGCCAACTGTTGCCAAGAGTAATGATAGCACAACTGACACAGCTCTCTAACTGGAAGGGGTAATATTGCTCTCTCCCATATTGGTCAATGCCACACTAATCCTGGGTATCTGTTTGCTTACATTTGCAAAACATCCGAATTAGCACCACCCACAGACAGGTTTGGCTGCCAAAAAATATTCTGTATAATTTCACGCACCTCACAGGAAACACCACTCTCTCCTTGGTGGGGAGCTGTTCCGTATTAGAGGAGACGCAGCCAGTGGGTTGCAACTGTCAAACTGGTGCAAAATTTGCAACATTGCTTTTTATGTTCTCTAAACTCCAACTATCGTTTCATTTGGGTTTCATCATCTAATGTGCATTTGCCATATATTGGAGCAAAAAAGTATTTAGTCAGCCACTGACTGTGCAAATTCTTCTACTTAGAAAGATGAGAGAGGTCTGTAATTTTTATCATAGGTACACTTCAGCTATGAAAGACAAAATGAGAAAAAAAACAATCCAGGAAATCACATTGTAGGATTTTTAAAGAATTTAATTGTAAATCATGGTGATAAATAAGTATTTGGTCAATAACAAAAGTTAAACTCTTTGTATACCCTCTTTCAAATACTTTGTAAGATAAACTTTGTTGGCAATGACAGAAATCAAACGTTTCCTGTAAGTCTTCAGCAGGTTTGCACAAACTGTAGCTGGTATTTTGGCCCATTCCTCAATGCAAATCTCCTCTAAAGCAGTGATGTTTTGGGGCAACACGGACTTTCATCTCGCTCCACAAATTTCCTATGGGGTTGAGGTCTGGAGACCGGCTAGGACACTCCAGGACCTTGAAATGCTTTTTACGGAGCCACTCCTTCGTTGCCTGAGCAGTGTGTTTGGGATGATTGTCATGCTGGAAGATCCAGCCATGTTCCATCTTCAATGCTCTCACTAATGGAAGGAGGTTTTGGCTTAAAATCTCACGACACATGGCCCCATTCATTCTTCCTTTAACACGGATCAGTCGTCCTGTCCCCTTTGCAGAAAAACAGCCCCAAAGCATGATGTTTCCACCCCCCCATGCTTCACAGTAGGTATGGTGTTCTTTGGATGCAGCTCAGCATTCTTCATCCTCCAAACGCGATGAGTTGAGTTTTTACCAAAAAGTTATCTTTTGGTTTCATCTGACCACATGATATTCTCCCAATCCTCTTCGGAATCATCCATACGCTCTCTGGCAAACTTCAGACGGGCCTGGACATGTACTGGCTTAAGCAGGGGGACACGCCTGGCACTGCAGGATCTGAGTCCCTCGGCATAGTGTGTTACTGATGGTAGCCTTTGTTACGTTGGTCCCAGCTCTCTGCAGGTCATTTATCAGGTCCTTCCGTGTTGTTCTAGGATTTTTGCTCACTGTTCTCATGATCATTTTGACTCCAGGGGATGAGATCTTGCGTGGAGCCCCAGATAGAGGGAGATTATCAATGGTGTTATAGGTCTTCCATTTTCTTAGTCTGATTGTTTGAGACTTTGGACAGGTGTCTTTTATACAGATAACGAGGTCAAACAGGTGCTATTAATACAGGTAACGAGTGGAGGACAGAACAGCTTCTTAAAGAAGAAGTTACAGGTCTGTGAGAGCCAGAAATCTTACTTGTTTGTGGGTGATCAAATACTTATTTTCCACCATGATTTACAATTACATTTTTTAAAAATCCTACAATGTGATTTCCTGGATTTTGTTTTCTCATTTTGTCTCTCATAGTTGAAGTGTACCTATGATTGAAAATTATAGACCTCTCTTATATTTCTAAGTAGAAGGACACAATCAGTGGCTGACTAAATACTTTTTTTTCACACTGTGTACAATTTCAATACTAATTACTAATGAATCAGTTACATTCTCACCTGAAGAAGCTAGGTTATTAACAATAAGCCATCAAAATAGAACAGTGAAATCAATGGTATGCAATATATGTATTGATTTTTAAAGTCACTTCAGTCAATAAATAAGAAGAGAGCCAGTCAATGAAGTCGTATCTTATATTGGTGCTTGAAAGTGTGTGAACCTTTTCTCCTAAAAGTAGATAGAAATGTAGAGAACCCAATTAAACAACTGAAGCAAGATTATTACACATGATCATTTATGATGTGAACCTTTGCTTTCAATCTCTGGTGTGACCCCGTTTGTGCGGCAAGAACTACAGCTAATCGTTTCCACTAACTGTAGATCAGTCCTACACCAGCTTGGAAAAATTTTAGCCCATTCCTCTGTACAGAACAGCCACAATTCTGGGATGTTAGTCTGTTTCTTTACATGAACTCACTTCAGGTCCTTCTACAATAATTTTTATTGATATTAAGGTAAAACTGACTTGGCCATTCCAAAACATTGCATCAATTCTTCTTTAACCATTCTTTGGTAGAACGGCTTGTGTGCTTAGGGTCGTTGTCTTGCTGCATGACCCACCTTCTCTTGAGATTCAGTTAACGGACATATGTCCTGATTTTCCTTTAGAATTGCTGGTTTGATTCAGAATTCATTCAACATCAATGATGGCAAGCCGTCCTGGGCCAGATGCAGTAAAGCAGGCACAAACCATGAAACTACCACCACCATGTCTCACAGATGGGATTAAGTACTTATGTTGGAATGTATAGTTTTCCTTTCACGCTTCTCAAAAGCACTATTTTGGTCTCGTACATCCACAAACAAAATTTCAGACAATCCTGCCGGATTGTCAACATGATCTTTATCAAACTGCAGCAATTGGCAGCAATATTCTTTTTGGAGAGCTTTCTCATTGCAACCCTTCTATTCTCACCATTGTTGTTCAGTGTTCTCTTGATGCTGGACTCATGAACATTTACATTAGCCAATGTGACTAAGTTACCCTGGGTTCCTTTGAGCCCTCACAGACTATTAAAGGCCTTGCTCTTGGAATGATCGTAGTCGGTCAACCACTCTTGGGGGAGGGTAGCGATGGTATTAAATTTCCTCCATTTGTACACAGTCTGTCTGACTGTGGATTGGTGTAGACCAAAATTTCTAGAGATGGCTTTGTAACATTTTCTAGCCTGGTGAGCATCAACAACTCTTTTTCTGAGGTCATCGGAAATCTACTTTGTTCATACGAGGATACACTTCCACAAACATCCACAAACATTCCTCTTCTGTAAATTCACCTGTACTTAAACCTGATTGTCATCCCATTGATTGAAAACTCTTGACTCTAATTTCACTTTCAAATTAACTGCCAAAAATTGAGTTTTACATACATCCAGTCACAGATATGTAATATTGGCTCATTTCCCTCAATAAGTAAATTAGCAAGTATAAGATTTTTGTCTCATTTATTTATCTTGTTTGAAAATCTGCTGATGTTTAGCTCATATTTATGCAGAAATATATATAAATATTCCCAGACTTTCAAGCATCACTGTATTTTAAACCAAAGCCAACTCCATTTGGCTGAAGCCAGGTAATAGTTAATCATTGTTAAGAATTACATTCAAATCCACATTCTGAAGTATTGGAGAATGCACCTTAGGCGGTGTACTACTCTGACATTAAAGAATATTATATGATGATATGCAATGAATAAGTGGATGTATGCATGATGGTTTCACAATAAGTATTGCATTTAGGCTACAATATGCTGGAAATATATTAATATATGAACTAATCATTAATTGATAACATTCCTTAAACATCATATATATGGTATGGAGTGAATAATTGTCTTTCCCAGTGTTGACCAGTATTACTTTGTGAGGGGGAAATCTCACCAAGAGAAGAATTGCCTGGCATTGGACAAATTATTGTAATTCCCTACAATTAATGAAATCATGTGCAGTGACAACATCTATGACATATTTTTGTTTTCCAGTCATGTATGGATTGAATCACAAATATATGGAGTCTGAACACTACAGTCTCTGGTGACCCAATGACCCGTTGCCTTTGGCATATCATGACATGGTAAGGCTCTCCATGTGTGGTGGAGATGCTGCAGAAACTGGACGAGATGGTGACATGGTAATGGTAGTGCTTACAACCATTAGCCAATATCATTGTCCTAAATAAATAATTGCATGGTAAAAACATGATGGCTAGTTTCAAATGGTTTGAACAATTCAGACTGCAGTGTTGCATAATTGCCATGAGCAGATTTTTACTCATACATGCACACACCCACATTCATACACCCACTATACAGGAAAATCGAAAAGTCAAAACTTCGGCTTCTCACCTCCATCAGAGTACGTCTCAGACCCATATCCGTCCTGTAAGCCATTACTCCAGGTGCCTTCATACCGAGCCCCACTGCTGGTGCTTTCCAGCCTCCCGTAGCGGCCCTTGAATCCTTGCGTCCACTCCCCCTTGTACTCCCACCTGCCTTTGGTCTCCACACCGATACCGTGCCTCTTGCCTTGTGCCCAGGTTCCTTTATAACTGTTGCCACTGGGCCAGGTGTACACTCCAAGAACCTCAAATCCATGGCTCCAGGCCCCTGCGTATTCCCCCTGGCCCTGGGGCCCCGTGCAGACCCCTCGGCCATGAGCCTTGCCCTGCTCCCACCCTCCACAGTACGACCCCCCATCATCAAAGTCAAACCTGCCTCCAGTGGACATGCATGAAACAGGTTTTGGCAAATCCTCAGAATATCAAGGAAATTAACAGTGAAGGAAGACTGTGATAAAGAGTACAGGAAATCCTAAAACCGATTCAGCTCCCCGCCTGGTCAGTGTAACGAGAAGGGAGGAGAAAATCAAAGTCCAAATAAAGGAAGCAATGAACTAATCAGGCTCTCATCCCAGCATTACAGCTCTTCTCTGTCTGTGTCAGGCCTGAGGTAATTGATGCCTTTATTATGCCTGCTTCTTCCCATGGGCATGCAGATGGTGTACTTCTCTGCCTCTCTCCACACGGCCCCGCTGGGCAGAGGCTCGCATCCGTGCTCTGCTTTTCTTGCGTGGAGGCAAACAAGGCCTGTTTTTTTCCACAGCCAGACAGATCCACACAGCAGCAACAGCACCGATATGCTCAATCAGACATTATATCTCACCCTCCCCACCAACGTACCGCACCGGCACACAAAAACGGCGATGCCAGTAGTATATTAGGATCCTAAACCTGTGCGGAGGCCTTTGTTCTAGATCACGCTTTCAATAGAAAAATGCAGCATTTCGTCAGGCATCAGACAGTCAACTAATAAGACCTATCTGGCACAGCATTCCTTCCGTTGCTCCTGCTTCTTCTCTCCTGCTGTGATATAAAGGTGATGATTCTTCCCTGGAAGACTGGTTAAAAAAACACCAACATCCAAATGATCCGGCTCCCTCCCCAAGTCCCCGTCTTCATTTGGGGTTATAAAAACATAGAAAGAAATGGATCTTATATTGTCTTAAGCCATAGGATGCTCAGAATGTGCTCATTACTGGACTGTTCCACCCCAGCCAATACCCCTCCCCCACTGATGCTCCTCTTGTCCTTGCTCTTAAAGGGAAAGAGCCTTAGAAGCACTTGGCATCCAAAGCATCCTTGGATGTACAATTATTACAGTGCTTGCAATGCACTTTATTTATCTCTCATACTTCTTCATTTTATTTTATTTTTTTACACAGACTGATTGTGTGAGTACTACAGCTCAAACCGCTTAGGACACAGATACCGTTCAAACACTGTTATGTACACTGGCATGACCAATGCTTTGTATTGTTTGAGCCAAGTAAATGTATACAGATCGAACCTGCACCGAGCCTGAAACATACCTAATAGTTTCATCTTTAGGCCACAATTCTGAGGAGAATATCCTTTATGGCCATACGCTTCAATACAGCTGCAAATTCAGCTACTTCCTTCACACTACGGCCTTTGGTACGATCGCTCCATTTTGCCAATCATTCTGCCAATCTCCTTTGAGACCCATCTTTCACAGATCAAATGAGACATTCACTGCACTTTGCCACCTCCTGTAAATCTATGAATCACAAACCCCACAGATATTTAGGAGCCTGAAGTTACTATCCCCTTAAACACAAGGTGACTAATTTTTTTTTCTGAGGTGTATGTGTATGTGAATTCTAAAAGCGTTATGATTTTGAAAAATTGTAATAAGCCATCGACTTGTATTGTGGGGCACGGTGAGACAGTGGCTAGCACAGTCACCTCACAGCTCGATCCCAACCTTGGTAGGGTGCATGTGTGGAGTTTGCATGTGCTCCCCCCATCTACATGGGTTTACTCTGTATGCTCTGGTTTGCTAAAACATTCCAAAGTTTAGCGTTAGGCTAATTAGCCACTCTAAATTGGTCTAGTATGTATGTATGCATGGAATTGCCTGGATGTGAAAGGCAGAAAGGTTTGGCTAGCAACTCGTCCCTGTAAAATTCATAACTGCTACAGAAACATGAAACATTGTTTTTTGTTTTCCGTACAAAACTCTCCCGGTATTTCCAAGACATCAACAACAAACCAGCCGAATGTTTGGTAAGACCATGTGATTTGTGCTTGTATACAGCTTTTTGATAGGTGAGCCGGTGTCTCCACATCAACTGTTTTATGCTGAAATTTTGTCACCATAGGAATGAATGGGGAAAAGGTTTTTGAACCCCAAAACAAAGAATTATTGGCACCCAAGTAAAAGCACTGGCACCAATATAAACTCATGTGAGATGGTGTATTGATGTTCCTGAACCCACATGTGTGAAAAAGTGTTGGTATCCCCACACCTAACTTAAGGAAAAAAGATAATAGAGCTTAACAACTCAAAAATGTTAACACAAAATCTAGGATGAGTTTTGACTGAATTCCGTTTGCCTTATTCAAATTCCAGATGAATAAACAAATCATGAGTTTGGAGTTCTTGCTATTTAAATCACAATGCTCATCCATACTCATACATGAGTAGAAGATGAATTGATGAGAATGATACCACAATCTTAATTAGGGTTGAAGTAACAGATATCAGTGAACAAATACAGCAAAGCTTGTTGGCTATATATATAAAACACATTTCAGTCATAAAAAGATGGTATTACTATAGTGAAGCACTTATGTTTTAAGAAATCCTGTAAAGCTACCAAAAGGATTGAGATCCAGTGTCCCTTGAGGTCACAGGGACAAACCCAACCAAATTAATATTGACTGAGTAACACCAGCTGTTTGATAGGATGTATGCATTCTTTCAACAATCACCACACAGATGTTTTTTATGTCACTATAATACTGTTTGGACAATTCTATAGAATTAGTTCAAACTACAGTCCCACAGCAAAAAAAGAGTTTCTAAAACAATTCCATATTTACAGAAAGTATGTTATGATCTGTTTAAACCCTAAGCATCAATAGAGATAAATATATACAAAGGCATAATTAATAGATTTACTTTATATGTGAGCCTCAGAAATATGCAATACCTATCAATAAATTAAGTTTTCAGCTTGACCTAGTTCAGTAGATTGGTCCATATAAAGTAATATAAACACACTGTACATACTATATTATGTTACTGTATCATTATGCCAAAATTCCAAAGATCAAGTCCCCTTTCTGATTGTGATCTATTCTTTAATAACTTGTGTAGCCGTCCTTTGTCTTTACAACTTCTTTCAACGTCTCATTCACAGCCAGTTTTCCTTACATATTTGTTCTAATGTCGTTACATTTATTGGCAATACATGGAGACCAAGAATGCTTCTTTAAAATGATCTGTTGAATTCTGAATAAACAGGCATCAGATTCCAAACCCTGTTGCTTACAAAGCCAAAAACGGAGTAGCACCTTCTTACCTAAAAGCTCTAATCAAACCACGCTCTGTACCTCGTACCATGAGCTTGGCTCGACTAGACTAACCACTCAAAATTAAAGGAAGACCAGCATCAATACTCTTCTCTGTACTGGCACTCAGGTGGTGGAAGGAACTTCCACTGGATTTCTGAATGGCTGAGTCTCTTGCTGTCTTCAAAAGGTGACTAAAGACTCACCTGAAACCAGACTGAAACTGCACTTACATATTGAGTAACAAAAAAAAAAGTTTGTTTTGTTTTACCTACATCAGATCCTAGCAGGATCTAACTGGAATGTGTTCTTGGGTTATTGCTTATTTGTACTAGCATGAGGTAATGTCTATTCAGAAGAACACAAAGCACTTCTAGTCACTCTGGTTACTAAATGCTATAAATGTTACCAATTGCACATAAATAGCAAATCACCAACTTTTCACAGTCCACCATTCATCATTAATATTTCAACTGTGTCTAGTAGGTTGTATTATGTGCCAGACTTCATATAACGGACACAATTTATACACAGGGCTACATGACAATCAACTTCTCAACACTAACATTTAGAATTCCAACCAGTTTCAGACTGCTTTCATTCATACCAAGAAACCAATACTATGAACACCAACTGAGATTTATATGGTTTTCATTACAAGTCATATAATCAGCATAACAATTTTAATAATTTTTTAGTATTGATAAGTATTAGGTGTGTTTGGTAAGCCAGCATCTAGAACCTAGCAAGGAACAATGAGAATTGAAAGTGGGAGCTTGTCAGTGGCAGTTAGGTCAGGAGTAGCAGATTGAGTGACAGTTTGAGATCTGAACCCAAAACCTTCGAATACTCCAGGTTCTTAACCAGCAAGCCACCACTGTGTTTGGAAACCTTCTGCTACCAGACTGGTATTAATTGAATTCCTATTACTAGCCCTCATGCTTGGTTGTGACCTTGAAATGTATTCTGTTTTTTTGTAAGTCAAATCACATGCCAAATGAATAAATGTGAATGCAAATGAACCATATGGCTACCTAACGTGATTAGGTAGAATAAAATGGCACATAAAACTGTGTCGTCCTCTAATGGTTTATACTTTAGTCTGGTGATGACAGACTTTATACTTAAATGTTTTGTGTAATTACACAGAGATTAATTTTGTGAGTCAGCCAAATTTAATGGCATATGGAACATTCCCTGAAGAATGGCTTTACACAAGTCTGGTGATGCTCTATGCACTTACCACTTAACTGCTATTTGTCTGATTACATAGAGAAGAATTTCAACCACAGATGGGATTTTATTCTAGAAATACAAAATTATCAGTGAATTGACAAACGGATTAATTATATTGTTGCTCTGCAACAGTGTTAAGGTACTGTGGTTGATACGTGTTAATGGAATCCACCTCAATGCCAGGACCCAAGATCTCCTAGCAGCACACTTCCCAGAGCCAGTGGCAGTTATGGACCATTGAAGTGGCAGGGCCAGGCTGGGGCCAGTGGCTGTGTTAGAGGGACTAATTACGTTCTACCTAAATGCACATTGCGGGCTGATCCATTAATTCACTCACTCCTCATTTGATGGCTAAGCTTGTTGAGCATCAAACTATCATGTTATTCGCTTCACCTGTAAGTAATTTTAATGTTATGGCTGTTCAGTGTATACTGAATGCATAGCTAAAAAATGCTACATCTTTCACATTATTGGCCATTGTACCAGATGGATAGGCATAGCAGGCTTTTGGTCCACACAGTATATTAGTGTTGAGTTGAGAATAGTGGAACAACAAATCCGGCGTCCCATGGTCAGAATCTAAGGCTAATGGTGCTAAGTATACAATGTGGTGTGTAGTAAAAACCCAAGTTCACTGCCATACCTGCTAGTTAAAAACATTACTATACTTCTACCATGTAAATGCCACTGCAGTGCTGACAATGGTCCAGCACATTAATGCTATCTGGATAAATGACAAACACAAAATTTGGCAAAAGTCTTGCTGCCATTTCATTCTGAACATTTTTCAATTTTAATTACTTAATAATATTGGCACCTAAAAACAAACCGTCACCTGCGGTTAGCTCTTCCCACCTCTATTGCGATATGTCCCGCCTCCTGCTCTTGGATTGGTTTAAATATTTTCCTCTGTTACTGACGATTTGTCCAGTTGTTTCTTGTGTCATACATTAGCCAATCAGAGAGCAAAAATAGGGTTGGTCGCAATACGGGTGGGAAAACTTATCTGCGTAGCTATGGCACTAATCTCAGAGTATGTCCCAATGTGTTAATTCTTCTTATTTGCTACAAACTACATCGTTCCAACTTTGAATAAATTGTGAATGTGTCAGTAAATGTGTGGCCATGCCTATTTTCTACTAAGCGTTTGGACAGGACTACAAGCGTAAAAAAGTGTGCAATATATAGTACACTACGTAGTGAACAAGTTGCGGTTTTAGAACACAGCGTCGGTTTAGTTCTATGATAAAAGTCTTTTGACTATTTGAAGCGCCATTCACGTCGCGAAAATAATACACAAATTATTACACCTTTTATTATAAAAATATATATGTTTTTTTTTTCACTTTGTATTAAGTGGACTTTTTATGCTAGAAACAGCGTCTCACTGGTCCTTCCACCTCTACCTACATCATTGTAGTATAATGCCAGAAATTTGTCACAGACATGTTGATTGTCTTGACATTTACTTAAAATAAGACACATTAAAACAAATGCTTGTTATTTCTCTTTTACACAACGGAATGCATCTGTAAATGTAGCGTTTTGCTCATTTATATGTATTTTGATTCATTTTCTAACTGCTGCTCATCTGTGTTTATCTTTTTTTATGCTCTTCTCTTTTATACGTTACGGTAAAGTCGCTTCTTGTCCCTGGATAAATATAAACACTGCTGTTAGTGGACCTATTTCACATTGTTACTAATATTTAGACTTGCTACTCAACGTTGTTTGAAATTATGTTGGTAATGTTTTATGTATAAGTTTTAAAACAGATGCATTTTGTATAGTTCTGGTCAGTCAGTTAAACTCGATATGACCTCGTTGTTTTTGTCGATACGTTCATGCATTGTACATATGAGACATAATGGAGGAATATTCAGAGGAAAAGGTACATTTATTATTAATGCATTTCGTGTGTAATAAAGCTGTGATCTAGTATAGCTATGAGTCAGTCTGAGTCAAGCTCTGCTCATAACTTGCAATACAGTGTAAATGACCTATAATAAAATGCTTTAGTGTATTAATATTTAATATTTGAATTATAATACTCTGGAAGATTGCTGTATTAACTTTTTTTTCAGCTCTGTCAAGGACGTGCCCTTATCCAAAAGTCTCAGCCACGTTTCTTCATGTTCACAAGCAGGAGAAACTTTCGCTCTCGCTCGCTTTTGGCTCTCAGTAAGTATCTTTTAGTTTGATCGGTGGTAATTGATATATGCTGTATATGCAAAAAATAACCAAAAATTTGTGGACACCCCAGAATCCATTCACTTTCATACCCACTTATTCCAGTATGGGGTCGTGGGGAGCCAGGGCCTAGACAGGGTAAAAATCCTTTGCAGGGCACACGCACCAACTCACTCACCCACTCAGGAACACTTTAGACACATCAATTGACCTAACGCAGTGGTTCTCAAACTTTATCTTCAGTGCCCCCCCTTTGTAGATAAGAATATTTTCAAGCCCCCGCAACACAAGTGCTGATCTTTTGAGTGCAAACAGCATTGAAATTTATTTTAACATTTGTAATTCATACAAATATGTTATTGACCAAAAGAAAATAAAGTGACATATCACCTTTACAGTGGCATGCAAGTGACGTGCATTAAGTATTTTGAGTGTTTCCTCCCACATTCCAATAATTGGTGTTTCCAAGTCTAATTGTTTGTAAGTGTGAATATGAATGTGTGAGTGTGTGTGAGAGCTACGATGGGTTGGTGCCCTGAATAGGGTTGTTCCTGCCTTGCGCCCTGTGCTTAATCGTAGTCACGTTCCTGAGCAGGATTAAGCACGTAAGCCGATAAATGAATGATTGATAATTAATCACTACTTTGCTGTTATCATTCCATGTTATAGGAAAAGCCTCCACCAGTGCTGCATCAACAGAAGTCTCTTCGGAGCGGGACATGATGGCTCCCAGGAGCGGCTGACTTTAAACGACATTGCGACAGGCATCAGAGAACGAAAGTACAAAAGGATAGTGGTGATGGCCGGAGCAGGCATCAGTACGCCGAGTGGAATTCCAGATTTCAGGTTTGAGCCACCTGCTAACCTATCACAGTGTTCCCTATCCCATTCCATCACAGCTACCAGTCAGGGAGGGTGAGGGCTATAATGTGTTTAGAGGAAAACACTGGTTGACACACACTCACTCACACTGGGACACTTTAGAGACACCAGTAGACCTAATGTATGTCTTTAGAATGTGGGAGGAAACCGGAGTATCTCTGACCATTAGAGAACAGAGTAAAGGGGACTAACAAAGTATGTAGAGAAACAGATGGTCTAAAGTCTGTAATCGTAGACCTACAAAGTGCTGAAAATCAAACTGAAAATATAGATTGCCTAAGACTTTTGCACAGTACTGTAAGCGCCTTGTTTCCTGACAGGTCGCCTGGAAGTGGCCTTTATGACAATCTCCAAAAGTACGACCTGCCTTACCCGGAGGCTATATTCGAGATTAACTACTTCCACCACAACCCAAAACCTTTCTTTGCCTTGGCCAAGGAGTTGTACCCTGGGAACTACCGTCCGAATCTGACTCACTACTTTGTCCGGAAGCTCCATGAGAAGGGCCAGCTACTCCGCATGTATACCCAAAACATAGACGGACTGGAGCGAAGTGAGTCTTTAGAGTCTTCCTATATGTGATCCTCATAAATATCATACATACTTTACATGCAGTCACTTGTGCTGTGGGTGTGTCTCTTTTATTACAGTCGCAGGTCTGCCTTCTAAGATGTTGGTGGAGGCACATGGAACGTTTGCTACAGCTACCTGCGTAGTTTGTCGTAGGGAATACCAAGGAGAAGAACTGCGAGTGAGTGTCAGGAGCCAAAAGTATGTGAACACCTAAGTATATACAGGTATCGTCAGCGCTATATGAAAATCTCATTCCAAATGGCTGGTCATGTAGAGTTGCTCCTCCAACCTTCTCTGATGGCATTCCATGTGATTTTGGGACATGACTGTGGCAGTTCCATTCAGCCAAAAGTGCATTAGTAAGTCAGATGGAGATGCTGGCAGTGATACCTGAGTTTCAGTCTGTGTTCAAGTTCATGCCAAATGTGTTGGATGGTGCTGAAGTAATCGTAGGGCATATACACTCACGGCACTTCGGAAACACCACTTAACCTAACTCAAGTCTTTGGAATGTGGAAGGAAACCAGAGCATCTAGAGAAAACCTTCACAGACACAGGGAGAACATGCAAACTCCACACAAGTGGAGCCCAGGTCAGGATCAAACCAGGGATCTCGGAGCTGTGAGACAACCGTGCTAACCATTGCACCGCCCTTTGTTTTATATTACGTTAAATTTATAAGTGGTTATAATTGTTATACTTCTTACTGTCTAAATTGTTTTCCAGAGTGATATAATGAAAGGAACCGTGCCTCACTGCTCTCAGTGTAAAGGCGTCATTAAGCCCGACATTGTGTTTTTTGGTGAAGAGCTGCCGCAGCACTTCTTCCTGTACCTCACCGACTTCCCCATGGCAGACTTATTGATTGTAATGGGAACGTCTTTAGAGGTGAGAGAAACTTGTTTTTTCATGTTATCTCTAGTTCTGAGATTAAAACAATAGTCTATTTTTGTTTCTTGTCTTGTTCAGTTTTTCCAAGCTTTAATGTAACTCTGGGTTGACTTCTTCATTGGAAAAACACTAGAATAAGCTCTAATCTGTGAACCAGCCATGTGTGTAGTAGAACCATCCAAAGAACTAATCTACAAAGAGTCCAAAGGTCCAGGGTATTTATGATGTATATAAATCATATTATACTACAATAAAAACAACTATGAATGCCAAAACTATTGCAACTGAATATCAAAAAGATGTAATATTTACCAAGTGAAGGGAAACACTATCAATAGGGAAGTGGGTGTAGTGGTTAAGGTATTGGTTTAGGGACTAGAAGGAACAGGGTTCAAATCCCACCTCTGACCCTGTTGGGACCTTGAGGAAAGTTCTCACAATTTGTTTGGGTGGTAAAAACGTCTTGCTGCCAGGTTGTACCCAGTGCTGTACGTGGCTCTAACTTTGACAAACAAGCAGATATGGAAAGGGGGTGGGCGATCTTTTGTAGGATTTATTCTTGCACTATGTAGTTAAATGTTCCAAGTGTTCCACTTGGGGGTGCTAGAGCCACTGTCAGCCCAATTTCATGCTCCATCGTTCAAATTCTTCATCGTCAGCTGGGTAATACAGTATTTAGGAGTCATTCGGTTAAAAAAAGCAGAATCTGAAAGTTCACAGGACCAGTCAGGAACTGCTTTGTTTCAGTTCATTGCTTATGAAGTTCTGGTAGATTTTTTTGGTTTGTTTACATGCAGATACTTCTGTAGAATTGAAATAATAGATAACGCATTTCATGATGAATGTGGAATTCGAATGAAGTAAAAGTTGCCTGAATTCTGATCAGGATTTCATTACCACATATGAAAGTGTCCCAAATCGAAACAGAAAATTAATTCAGAGAAAATTCAAAAGGATTCATTGTGTTTTTACCGTTCACACTGCCACAAAGTTAATACATCTGTATCACGTATGACGGAAAATAATTTAGTCCCCTGTAGTCTTCGGAAAGTTAAAGGACACAGGTTGTTACTCAGTTTAACCAGCAGATGTCTCTGTTTAGCACGTTTTCTTACTGCTTGACCATAGGTGGAACCCTTTGCCAGCTTGGCCTGGGCTGTACGAGGTTCTGTGCCTCGCCTTTTGATAAACCGTGATCTAGTGGGACCGTTTGCCGTGAGGTCTTCACGGCGCACAGACGTGGCTGAGCTGGGGGATGTTGTGACTGGGGTGAGGAAACTGGCAGATGCCCTGGGCTGGATGCCTGAACTGGATGCACATATGGCTAATGAAGCTCAGAAGGTAAGAGGTGATATTATCAGTTTAATTGTTAATGTACCATAAACCACAGAGCTGATTAAGGTTCTGTTCTTTTGGCCAAAAGGTTGCATGTTGATTTGGGACTTGCCAGATTACCACGGCATGGTGTTAAGCTTGCAATGAAAGCACCTCTGATCAGAACGAAATCTTTGGTTTAAGTTTGTAGGTTTAACAACACATCTGTGACTTTTTCAACCTAATCTCAAATCCACTGTGTCTGTAGCATAAGACCACAACCATTCATTTTGACTAATTTTCTTGTATATAAAAAAGCAGTTGACTTGAAGCTTTATAATGGAAATCTGTGTACTATAATTAATCCAACAAAACATCATTTGACCAGGGGTTCCTAACCTTGCATAAAACAGTGTCTGGTTCAATATAAAGTTAAATTTTCCAAGACGCTTCCAACACTGAAATCATTCTTTAACATTAGAACCCATGAATGCTCTTGTTGGCACTTTGAATGCCACACAAACATTTATAATACAGCATCTAACTGTTAATATAACTTTTAATCTAACTAATATTGGTTTTATCTGGATAACCAAAGACACATTTGACTGCAAGTAGCTTGAATCTTATCAGTATTTAAGGTGCGTTGTATGATTAGGGGGCACGGTGGCACAGATATTCTTATCTACAAAAGGGGGGCACTCCAGAAACTTTTGGGAACCACTGGTTTATCAGTTAAGGTACTGGCCTTTAGATCACAAGGTCCAGGGTTCAAATCACACCTTGCTTCCACTTGGGTTCTTGAGTAAGACCCCAAATAGGGGTGTTTGCTAAATGAGTGAGCTTTCTCTTGCATTTATTCGTTCATTTTCTTACACGCTTAATCCTGGTGCCTAGGAACAAACCTAGACAGGCCAGCAATCCCTTGTACACACACTCACACACTATAGACACTTTTGAAACACATAGTAGCCACGTATGTCTTTGGGCTGTGGAAGGAAACCGGAGTAACCGTGGACACTGGAGCTGTGAGGCGATCGCGCTAACCGCGGTGCCCCCCTTTCATTTACAGAACAAGAAATTCCAAAGTTGCTTACAGGTCATGAACAGCTGAAGCTAGGATTTGAACTCACAACCTTCAAATTAGTAGGCCAAAGCCTTAACCACTGAGCCACCAAATCCAGCATGTTCTTTTGTCCATAAGTGGGAATTTTAAAAGTATTCTCAGTAGTGATCACACACAAATACAAAACAGATGCAGCTGACGGAGATTACGTTGAAAGTTTCTGTAATATTCCAGTAATCTTAGCAAAACATTGAAAAGTGCTGATATTCAATATTCGACAAATCTGATGTAATTCAACAGCACATCATTCATCACACTTCCCTCAAAAGCTGAATCCATGTAAAAGCACGGTTTGATGTTTTTGAAGGTAAAAAGCAGAAAATGACTCGACTCCACAATGTTTTTCCGTTCCCTCTGCAGGCTTCAAAGAGAGAGGAATGACTTGGATGCGAGACGCCAGCTTTGGTTTTAGCTTCCAGAGTCATTTGGTGCAGTGCCCTGTTATGTTTTGGTCTAATCACAGCAGAACTCAACACCCTGCGGCTGATTAAAAGGCTCTATGGAGTTGCACTGCACTGCGAGAACTGTGCTGAACATTTTTCAGATCAATATGTTTCCGTTAGCCCTAAATGAAAGAATAATTAAGCCTTAGAATAGTTTTACATGGGGTGCTGGAGAATTTCCTTCTTCACATGAGCTGCGCTGTGGTTTTATTTGCATCCGGATGGACCGTGTCTGTGTTTTTCTCCATCCTCCCCTGAGAAAAGGACAGGCAGAATTACCTACTGTTCCTCAACAAACTCAGCAGTGCTCTGATCATGTTAGTTCTGGATGCACATCTGTGTGGTTTTACAGATAGATAAAGTGTGCGATGAAAAAAATATATATATTTTTGTCATTCACTGTGTATTTAGGATGTGAATAATGGTCCGTCAGAGACATCCCCAAGTCTACAAGTGGAGGCTTTAAAAATGTTCCTGCACTATTTAACTGGACTAGTTGTTGAGTGAGCTCTATTACATAAAAAGCTGGACACGTGCACATTTGTGGCGTGCTGGAGGTCATTTTGCAGGGCTCTGGCAGTGCTCCTCCTGTTCCTCCTTGCACAAAGGTGGAGGTAGCGGTCCTGCTGCTGGGTTGTTGCCCTCCTACGGCCTCCTCCACGTCTCCTGGTGTACTGGCCTGTCTCCTGGTAGCGCCTCCAGTCTCTGGACACTACGCTGACAGACACAGCAAACCTTCTTGCCACAGCTCACATTGATGTGCCATCATGGATGAGCTGCACTACCTGAGCCACTTGTGTGGGTTGTAGAGTCCGTCTCATGCTACCATGAGTGTGAAAGCACCACCAACATTCAAAAGTGACCAAAACATCAGCCAGAAAGCATATTCTGTGGTCCCCAGAACCACTTCTTTATTGAGTGTGTCTTGCTAATTGCCAATAATTTCCACCTGTTGTCTATTCCATTTGCACAACAGCATGTGAAATTGATTATCAGTCAGTCTTGCTTCCAGAAGTTTGATTTACTTGGAGTTATATTGTGTTGTTTAAGTGTTCCCTTTATTTTTTTGAGCAGTGCATTTTAGTTGACTTAAAAAGAGCTGAGTATCAATGAGTTTTCCAGTACTGCCCTAAAAACAAAAAAAACTAACCAGAGTTCTAATAATGTGACTGACTCGAGGTCTGAAAATGATGCAATGAAGCAAGTGGGATGCAACAGTGATGCTTTTTATGGAAGTGCATCATTTTGGGGGAGTGTACGCACTGTATGTGGTTTCCTCATATATTGCTTACCTCAAGGCTCATATAGGCTCCGTTTCACATCCACTCAGTTATTGTCACTTTAATGCAAATGCAAAATACAGAGAAATATCACTTTATAAGTTCTTGAAAGATGTCAAACTAGTGGGTATCATACCCATATTCCATAGCTACTATCATAATTCACTTAATACACGGTAATACATAACTAATTATTAGTTTAATTAATTAAAATTAAGCTTGGACCTTGTAAGGGGTTTGTTTATAGGCCCATCTCACACCCAGCTGATTAAATGGGTCTTAACCAAGCCCCATATGCCCCTCCTATGCCAGAAATTAGGAGATGTATGAAATTTATGGATGAAGAATGTTTTTAGATTAAGGGTGTTGAGGTAAAAGTACTGGATCAGTACTGTGGATCAGAGGGTCCAGGGTTCAAGTACCAGCACTGCAAAGCTGCCACTGGACAGCTGAGCACGGATCGTAACCCATAATTTCTGATATACAGTGTAAATACATGTAAATGTAAAATAGCTCAAATAAAAGCAAAATCATGAATTTTAGGACAGTAAATAACAAAAGTATGGTCTTTTAAAATTAACTGAAGGAAAACTGAAATAACTTGTAGATTGTATATCTGTTGCTGTGCCTAGAATGTCACAGTTATCACAGTTCATCAGTAAAACCAATTAAATTGGGGGAATGAGGTTGGATATATATACTGACCTATTGACCAGAAGGTACTGGGTTCAAGTCCCAGCACTGCCAAGATGACACTGGACAGATCCAGACCTTAACCCACAATTGCTTGGATTGTGCTTTGTGTTGTAAAGTTTTTATTTATACTGTATATCCCAAAGCACAATCCAAGCAATTGTGGGTGTAAAATAGCTAAAATAATGGATAAGGTACTGAACTATTGACCAGAGGGTTCAGGTCCCATTACTTGGAAGATATCTTGTAAGGACTGTATTCTTTGTAAGTCCCTCTGGACAAGGGCTTCTGGACCTGATGTAAATGCAATCAAAAGGTATTACCATAGTATCCAGAAATTGGCTTTTCTCATCACAGCAGCTTTACTGACCAGGCATGAGGGTGTGGCAAATATGGCATGAGTATTGCTGGGGCTCTGCAACACTACTGTTGTGAAGAATCCATTAACAGTGCTAGAAGTGAATTAAGTAACACAAAAGCAAAGCTAAATAGGTGCACCTAATAAACGATCATTTGAGGTAAATCTACAGACTGAACTTAAGTCCCAGTGCATTTTTCTGCTATTTTACATAAAATCACCTTGGTCAGGACTATTTTTACAGGGCTACATTTGAGAGGGAAAAAACAGTGATTGCTGTCATCTTGCTCCATTCAGTGAGTGTGCAGTTTGAGGAAAAATTGTCCCTTGCTGGTAAAATGTCGCTGTGATGGAATTTAATGGCTCGTTCCTCTTTAGTGGAGGCTCTGTTTTGCACTGTATGTTGTGTTTTTATAAAGCATGTCCACGATATATTGCTGTAGGTTCATCATTCTCAAATCTGAGCAACATTTGGTATTAATGCTATGCTGTGTTTAATAATATAACTCTACTAGTTGTTGTAATATTTAGCCATATACATCCTAGGTGGTGTCTAAAGGTAGCAGTCAAGCACCGGTAAGTATGAACTCAGTTAATCTCTTCACAGATCACCGTTTCCCAGAAATGCCAAATTTTAATGACCTGCTCTCTTCGCACTTTCTTAACGCAGCGGTTCCCAAAGTGGGGGGCACTGCAGGGGGGTGCAGCAAGGCAAATGAATGAGGCATGTTTCAACACTGCTATGTTCCACAGTAAAAATAGAAGATACATGATGCATGCCAAGTAATAAACCCATTGTAGAGGCGATTTGTCACTTTATTTGTTTAATTCGAAGTTGCATTTTTGTGTGACTTCCAGTGGATAGTGGAAGCAAAGGAGGTGTATGTGGGTGATGGAGTGTGGGAGACGCTGCAGAAAAAGTGTGGGAACCACTGTATCTTATAATGAATGCCCGTAAACATGCTTGTATCAGGATGAACAAACTCAGTTGACTATTAAAAAATAAATATGGAAGTGAAATATTAGCTTAGGTCCATTTAAGCAACACAAGCTTTGTACAGAACCTCTGACCATAACATCTTCCCTAAACCATGATCTATCTGGTAAGAGTGAGTACGAAAGTAGCCCAATCCCCGTGGTGTTGAGCTAGACACTGAAACAAATAGTGATAGCCGGAACAAGTCTAATAAGCACAATGAAGTGGCTCAGTGCAGCTGGCAAGATGGATCTACGGCTAAAAATAGCTACACACATTCACCGATTTTATAGCGAGGGCAGCGTTACGGCGGGGACGTGGTCCCAATAACTAAACGCTGCATAAACAAGGCTTTGAAGTGAGCAAACCGCAATTACACACCCAGCTGCATTAGTGATTTCTACTAAGTTGATAGTCAATTAACAGCCCATATCAGCTATAAAAGAGGTCTGACAATTAGCACTTTGAGATGTGGCATTACAAAGCAGCGTGATGCGACTCACAGGCTTCCACAGAGGAGACAACCAAACAGTGGGTGCTAGAAGTGCAGGTGCCCCAGTCACAAATAAATGTCCTTTTAAGGTGAACAGTCTCAAATGTCATGGCAGCGCATATCAAACGGACAGGATAATTGCCGCCACACAAAAGGTACAGGCTCGAAAGAAAAGTAGAATAATCGTCTCAATGATCCTGAAATGCTGTATGTTGAGCTTTAAAAAGCTGGAATCTATGGCAGGGCTGACTTTCAGAGACGTTATATATCAGCAGCCATTAAGTAAGATATCATTGGTGTACGGGATATGAGGCACGGACACCTGAGCAATAGAAAATTAGAGATATAGCTGTGGGGTTTGATGGGACAACCATATATCCTCTGTCTGAATACAGAGCTTATAATAAATCACCATACCCTTTTAAGATTGTCTTGCAGCCTCAAATCAAAGGCTTATTAGAAAAAATTTCCACATCTTGCCTCACAGTATTCAAAAAAGTTGGCAGCCAGCAGTTCAGCAGACTTGCAGTCCTTCACTTGTTCAGAAGTGATACCTGTTAGTCTACAAAAGTAGGGCTTGTGCCTAAATATCTAGCCCTTCATCGACACGTACATTTACAGCAGATGGCCTTATCCACAGTTGACACAATCTTACAATCCAAGAAATTGTGGATCTTGCTCAAAGACCCAACAGTGGCAGCTTGGTAGATTAAGGATTTGAACCCTAGACCTTATGGACTAGGGTCCAGTACCTTAACCGTTAGGCTATCAGAGTCCCACTTGTACACTATATGACTAAATGTTTGTGGAAGCCCTTCTAATTATTGAACTCTGCTGTTTCAGCAACACTCACTTGTAACACATTCATAGAATAAAGTGTACATTTCTGGATTTTCCATTGGCAAGCATTGGATGTAGAACGGGTTGTACTGATAACCCAGTGACTCGCAATATGACACATGTAGGTTTCCGCTTCAAACGAGTCAGCTCATCAGCTTTCTGTCCTACTGTCTTTAAATAAAGTCCATAGAAACTTGGTTTATCAAATTTGATTGGGAACTTTCCTGGCTTGCTCAGAACATTGACCTCATCTCCATCAGACACCTTTAAAATGCACTGGAATGCCAAAAGTGTGCCAGAGTTTATTGAAGCCAACCTCACAGTCTTGTTCCAAAATCTAGTTTAAAGAAAGCTTTTAGAAGAACAAAGGCTGCTGTAGCAGTACATGTTGGGAGGCAAACTCTATACTAAGAAGAAAATGACATTTTACAAATCTTCTGTAGAAATTAAGTTTGATGAAAATGTGATATATTTAACAATCTACAAAGTATGGGTGTTTGCACATAACACACCATGAGAATGATCCACCACCCTAAATGGTGCCTGATCTGTGCTGGTCCTGTACAGAGTAAAGGGGGCTAATGAAGTATGCAGAGAAACTACATACTACAGTCTGCTATTGTAGAACTACAATGTGCAGTGGCCACTAAACTTAAAAACACAATAAGCAGAATATAAACTGAAAAATATAGAATGCCTAAGACTTTTGCACAGTACTGTTTGTGGTTGAGCTACTTAAACTGACGTTTGTTTTAGACATTTCTTTATACGTAAATGAATGGCAGTTGAAAATACCTAGGGAATGAAGGGAGGTGGGAAAATGTGGTATGCATACCTCATTCAGAACCGAGTTTCCAAAGTGCTTAAACACCTTTGTACAGTTACGGGTGACATAAAAAAGGGTGAGAAGCAAACTGCAGATTATAACCCATAATAGGACTAACTAATAAGCTTTAACACGTCAGGCGACAGTCTTCACGTGCTACCGCACTGGCGAGAAAACTCTCACTTACGTCATGTCAGGCATGACACCATCACAATTATCACTGAGTGCATGTCATATATATAGCTTTACTTAAAATGCTCAAAAATATAAAAATGTGGATATCATACATGGTAGAGACATTTAACAACAAAACATACATTACATGGTCAAAGTGCCAAAGAGAACAGTGCAGTATAGTCAAATAATGGAATTATATACACTGAACTGTGAGTTTATTAGGGCAATTATAGTAGCATTTGTGCGATTTTATCAGGTACATCCATTCATATAGTTAGCTCCAGAATTATTTTCACAATCTGTCCATGCTGTACCCGTACTCTCTACTTGTTGGACATGGTTATCCTGTTGGTACACCTTATATTACACACCCACACACATACGCACACATGTGGGTTATAGAAGGTAAGTGAACAGTCGGCTCTTGTAGTCGGTGTTGAATGTGGGAGAACTGGGCAGCAACAAACACTGTACAGCAGCAGTGATACCAACAAACCCAGTCCTCCTGGAATTCCACGACACTTAATGTGTTTTCTTTGATTTCCAGGATTCAGGTAATGAAGTGGCCAAATGTATGGGTGCATCTTTAGCCATATTTGAAGGAGTGTCATTGATTGGCCAGTCTAAAGTTAAATAAATGTTTTCTTCACAAATATTTACCCAGTTAATTAATAAACTCCTATTAATGGTGCATCCCTACCGGCACGGTGGCTCGGTGGGTAGCATCGCCGCCTCACAGCAAGAAGGTCCTGGGTTCAATCCCAGGGTGGAGCGGCCTGGGTCCTTTCTGTGTGGAGTCTGCATGTCCTCCCCGTGTCTGCGTGGGTTTACTCCGTGTACTCCGGTTTCCTCCCAAGACATGCATATTAGGTTAATTGATTACACTAAATTGGCCTGGTTTGAGTGTGGTCTCTGGTGACAGAAGGAGCAACGTGTCGGCTGGAGTATTCTTGGTCACATCATAGTGGTGGGTGGACCCTGCATCTGGCAGGACAGGCGCCAGGAAAGAAGAAGAATGGTGCATCCCTACACCACTATGTTATGTTTCGTAACCAACTGTTTTAACCATCTTTGTTTCTTTTATTATTATTATTGCTGCTATTATTATTTTTTTCCATTACATTCAAAATGGTAGTCTCCGTTTTACGATGGTCTGATTTATGATTTACTTTATGATTTGCTATGACTATGATGAGAATCCAAGAATACGCATAAATACACATTCAGCAGAAACCGTACTCTGAATTTGGAATTGTGATTCTTTACCATTCTTCACCCACCTACTTACAAAAGGGGGGCATTGGCGACAAAGTTTGAGAACCACTGGTTTGTGTGGACCGCAGGGTACGTGCACATGGTTTATCTGAAGAAGTGATGGCACCAGGATCCACTGTGGGAAGAAGACAAGCCAGTGGGGGAAGTTTGATGCAAAGGGCAATGTTGTGCTTGGAAAACCTGGATGTGTGGATTCATGTGGACGTTAATTTGACATGTGGCACCTACCTAGACATCGTTACAGGCCAGGTGGTCATAACGATTTGGCTCATATATACATATGTATGTGTGTGTGTGCCCGTGTGTATATACCATGTATATATTGCATTGTGGGGGCCAAATGTCCTCACAATGATAGAAAGATTTTACATTGTGGGGACATCTTGCCGGTCGAGGAAAACTTTTTCTTACAAAAAACTGTAACTTTCTTTCAAAAAACCAAAAGAGTAAAACTATTTCCTTTATGTTACTGTGGTTAAGGTTAGGGTTGGGGGTAGCATTAATTGGCTACAGTAAGCATTATGTCAATAGAAGGCCCCACAATGATAGAGAGACAAACGTGTGTGTGTGTGTGTTTGGTTGGACTGTTCTCAACCCAGCTGTGTCACTCTATGGTGGCGCCATTCCATTCATCGATTGACTGTAATGGTGCTGACAAATTGGGCAAAGCAACAGATTGGCCACAGTCAGTAATTATGCACCTACAGCTGGTATGAAAAGAAGTGGATGTAGGTTCACCTAATAAACTCAAGCCACTGTGTATGTGTGCATAATTTGTGTTTTATAGACTGTACGTGACACACTGGATGTCTTTCTTTAGATCAGTTTATGGCATCATTATAATTTCATCTGTCCGCTTAGGTGGGTGACAACAGCAGCTGTGCAGAAACCTGTGGAAGAACCTGCGGAACTCGGCATTGAACACCGTGTAGATGATAGGGTTCAGCGCACTGTTCACGTAGCCCAGCCAAGTTACTGTGCTCATTAGCTGGTCGGAGACGTTACATGACTCGCACAGGGCTCGGGTCGTGTGAACCACAAAGAATGGTGTCCAGCAGAAGAGGAAGGCACCTGAGGAAAGAATAAAGTACGTTAGATTTGTCATCTTAGTGTGATTTCTCAATCATGGGTCTCAGTCCTCTATCAAGAGGTTCAGTTTGACGCTAATGGGGAGACACTAGAATTTTTTTGCTGCCAGTACCCAAAAACATCTGGTAATTGAAAATAGGAACTTTTCCATTAGGCACATGGCCAGGTAATTATTCTAGTTTGCATTATCTGATGCGGCTCTTAGCTGAATGTGATACATACCAAATTACACAATGGACCTGAATTACTGAATCTAAATTGAACCCTACTAAGGGTTATTTTGCAATTGACAGCAAAAAATCGGCCAAGAAAATATGTAAATGGAATTTCTGCTGGCATTAATTGTTCTCTCTCTCTCTTTGTACTCAGTAAAGCCTAAAATAATAATAATAATAGTCATTTTTAAATAGAAAGCCCTCTCTCACTCACTCTTCTCCTCTCTTTCAAATGGTAACCTCTTAAATATTGGGTTGAGTAAATAACCACTTACATAATTACAGTGACACCCTCATGGCAGCTGTTTTTCACACTGCATGATCCTATGTGTGATACGATTAAGGCATCTTGTGTATAGTATAAAATAAGCTGTTGAATTGAGTTATATAGATCTTGAACAAACAGAAATCTATTCCATCATTTTTTTTCAACCCCATGGATTTTTCCCATTTCCCAAGAAATCTAATTCCAAGAAATCAACAAACGTTTGCTTTCCAACTTATTGTTACATATTTTTAGCGTAAGAATTTATCTTTCTTTACTTAAACCCTTTTATGGATCTTAATGGAAGCCATGTACCTTTTGAAGGCACTACACATAGGACTGAAAGCACTGCAATGCCAACCATTCATATATTAACTTTCAAAGGGTTGAATTAATACGGTTGAAGTCGTTCTTAAAGAGTCTTTTTAAAAGGTCTTTTTAAAACACTGTATTATTTAAACTCTAGCATTTCGCTCTTTTTAAATACTGTATCAGGATTTGTTTTTTTACCAAATCATGGACAATATGTGAATCACTAAATTACAAATCTGATGGGGCAGCATGGCCGAAACATGACCTTCTTTAAAAACGATAAGGAGACTGAATCTTAGAATTAGCCGGAATTCCACCAGAGTTTGCAATCTGGATAATTCTTGCATTCCACTGAGCTAGTGGTCAGTTATTCTGCATTATGCAACCATGGCACAAGTCCATTGTGAAAATGAACTTAGTGAGCAAATTCATGACTGATTTATTAACAGTTTTACTATTTACATAGATAACACTGCAAGGTGTCTTATTATGTGAAATGGTTTTTTGTTTGACTGGAAGGATAGATCAAGTGAAAATGCTTGTTTGGATTCATACTGCAGCAGGAATAGGGTAATGACCAAAATACACCACAAGGCTTTGCACTACTTGAAGACCAAAGAAGAAGGGAGTGCTCGCTCTATATATACATACAGTACTGTACAAAAGTCTTAGGCCACCATTAGATGTTGTTTTAGCCATCGTATATGACCACATATAACATATTGTTGACAATTGAACTCGTAACTCCATAATACTCTTTTCTACTGATCTTCATTCCAGTCTTTTTCAACTTTAGCATATCATAGTCTTTCCACCCTGTTCCCATTCTGAAGACGTGGTTTCTTGGCTACTACCCTTCCAAAAAGACCATTCTGATCAAGCTTCTTCAAACAGTAGGAGGGTCAACTTGGCATCTCGATGAAGCTGACATGCTGCTATTGCTCAAGTATAAGGGGAGGTCACACTAAATACTTGCCTCAGCCTACAGAAACTTTTTTCTTTTCTTTTTTTTAATACTGCATAAAAATGTTCTGTGTTTTATGGCTATATTCTAATAAAGAGACTGAAAAATAATTTTATATGGTCAATATATAAAGATATATATATATATATGCACACACACAGCCATGATTCACTGAAGCTGCCATTTGGAACACCATCTACAATCTTACCTTCGATACAGTGGGTTAATGGTTTGGATGATGGGTTAGAGTATTAAACTCCACTTACATTATTACTGGTCTCTTAGAATGTGATTTCTTGACCGTAGTGAGAAGGGTGTTGTGTGATAGAACTTGACTGTCCTGTACAAAGTCCTGACGTCAACCCCATTTAGAAATTTTGGGATTTCAGGTATGCGCCGCATAATTGCCCTGTGGACGACGTCCATTCACATATAGGTCTGTTTTCCGATAAGGTCATTATGCTCATTATTAAGGTAGGCTAATTAACCCATATATCACCTTGCCAGATGCATCAGCTGTTGTTGTACAGCAGTTGTAATGACACATGTAACAGCTCAGCCTCTGGTGCAGAAATTTAGTAAGATGTATTAACATGCCTCACATGCAGCATCAGCGTGAGCAGTCTGAATGCTGAGCAACATTTGGCTGGTGTTGCGCTCCTTATAAGCATAGAGATGACGCAGAGATGAGCAGCTCTTACCACTCAAGTGAAATACTTGCACGGATTGAGGGACAGTTGTGGATTAGTTTCTATTCGTGGCCTAAAGCTGACTGGGGGAACAAGCAGAATACAAAGAACTGAGTTTTGCAACGCAGCACTCAAACTTTACAATGCAGCACAATACACTTTCAGTTTCCTGCTCTCTTTTGAAATGCCTGTGTTAGAAGTACAAGACATATGTTGAACTTTCATCCTTTCACATAAAAGACTTTTATATAAAAGATTCTCATTCAATGCATGTTTTGTGTGTGTATGAGAGAGCCAGAGAGAGAGAGAGAGAGTGCCGGGTGAACTCAATTGTGTGTCATTCTGGATAAGCGAATAAGCTGTATATCGCATAAGAATGTGGAGGAGAGTATACATTTGCGAATAAAGTTCTACATCAGTTTAGACCACGCTCAGGTGACCTTTGGCAGCAATCGTTTTTGGTGTCAGCAAAAGTATTTATATTAAGTGGCTGTTTTGTTTTCAGCAAAATCTGTCTTAAAGCCTGGATTTTGCAGGACTGCCTTAAGAAACATCTCATTTATTTATTTATTTAGGTAGTATAAGCCATTTGAAGACAGAAGAAATCAATTTACTCCATCAAAATAATGAAACTGTTCCTTAAAGTTATTTCAGGAGCTCAACAGGAGGATCTCAACTGCCCTCATTATTCTAGATCTACCTAATCCTTTTCGTTTCTTGTTACCATTATCACATTCTCATAATGAACCATTCTTGATTGCTTACAATTTACTGAACACTCACCCACAACGACAGGCAGGACTTTCATAGCTTTCCTCTCCCTGCAATTAATCTTGGTCCTCTTCCTTCGTTTTGTTGAGTTTTGAAGCTCCGCATAAGCCACAGCCTGAATGGCACTGTTATTGTATTCGGGAGGTAAAGGGCAGCGAGGCTGCATGTCATCGTCAAGCTCGTCCACGTTGCACTGCGCCAGGTCTTGTTGGATGACACGGGGCAGCATGGGCACAGGAGTCGGCAGGGCTGCCAGGGGTGGCAGGGCGGCCGCAGCAGCGGCGTGCTGAAGCTTACAGCAAGCCTGGATGCTCTTCTTCAGCTTGGCTTTCCGTGCCACCTCCCAGCGGCGCAGGCCACGGAACATCCCGCAATACAACAGGAGCATGATTGGGCAGGGGATGAAGAAAGAGCAGACGGAAGAGTAGACCACATAGCTGTCGTCTTCCAGCTTGCAAACTGTGGGGTCACGGTGTGGGACATTGTTTAAGCCAAACAGAATGGGAGAAGCCACAGCTAGGGCAAGGAGCCAGGTGCCTGAGAGGAGGACGATTTGTCTGTAGTCCACATGTTTCCGGTTGTAGTTGAGTGGTATGGACACGGCGATGAACCTGTCAAGAGGAGGCACATGAATGAAACTTCATATGTGTGAATGTAATGATGATATATGTAAGTGATTACAATATTCGAGCAAAATAATACAGTAAGTTTATTGGGGAAAACTGTAGAACTGAAAGGTGGCTCTAGTACTCTGTTAGGCCACCTCTAGCCTGGATGCAAAATGAAACACAGTTGGGCATTGGCGGGTTCCGTATGGTATCCTGTGGCAAATGTTGAAAAGGCCAGTTGAAAGCCCTGCCATGAGAGGCAACACGTGGCATGTTGCATGCCCAGTGCATATTTCTGAGTTGTTAGTGTCCCTTGTACTACGAGTGATCGACTGTTGTATGCGATGATTCCCCAGATCATCACATCAGCATTTGGGGCAGTGTGTCACTCCAGACCAAAGACAGGATTGAAATGCTCACCACAATGCCTCCATTCACGAACCTGGCCATCATTGGTTCCCAAATAGAACCTGGATTGTCGATGAAGATGATATAGTTCCAGTCCAAAGCAGGTTTCTAATTCCTGACACCACTGCAAACAAAGGAGCTGAGACAACAAATTTCCTTCTGCTAAGCACCTGGAAATGTCCGGGCAAAGACAGGGGTGTGTAGTGAAGGTGCTACCTGTGTCTGGATGGTGGACAACAAAACTGTGGGAGATGCTTGTGGTTGTCAGCAGATCAAAAGATCTTCTCTACTGGTGGTCTGTCTGGGCATGTTTGCCGTGTGTGTGTGCCCTCAGAAGCTAACAGCTAGGTCAGAACGACCCAGATGGCAAGCAGTTTGTCAAAATGACCATTTTTCTTCTCTCAGTCCAATGATGCACCCCCTCTCAAAGTCTGTCAACTTGGCAAAATGTCATTGAGTGCATCATAGAGGCATGTCTAGCAGTCAACGATGTCTCACCAAGAGGTACACTACCCAAAAGTGGCCCCTGAGATCCTTTTTACAAGACGGCACAGTGGGGAACACTTTTACACCTTCTTGTGGCAAGATCGAGTGTCTACTCAGACCAAGCCTGTACTCATTTACATTTCTGACTGAGATGGAACTGCATGAGTTTTGCAGCAATCCAACATTTTGATCTGGGTGCATTATTTTTTGTCGAAGAGTGTATTTACATTAATAACATTAAGCACAAAAATGGCAACTAGTATTTGAACAACATTCTGATTACTACTGAGGCCACCACTTTGACACAGACAATAAATGACGTAAATGTACGCTGTAATCACATGAATATACAACTTGAGCAAAAGTATGTGAACACCCCTTTAAAGTATGTTCACTTTTGAATGAGCCTCTACCATCAGTGCCTTACCTAAGTACTACTTGTGACTTAATGAATTTGAACAATGGAGAAGTGGAAGGTTTTTTCTAAAGACCCTTATTATAGCTACAAAGGTGCAGCAAACTTCAGAATGTTTTGTACATTTAGTGCATTTTTGTTATATTTTCTTTTTTGTTTATTTAAAATCCATTCATTTTTCAACTATGACTACCAAAAGTTTCTTCTTGACAGTAGCATGCTCCAGTTTATCACCAGGAAGCTGACATCAACTCTGCAAATAACTTCCCTATATATAGTTCTATACTGAAGACAGAACACTGCATTGGCCTATTTTATGGTAAGGTATACATTTAAAACCCATTTATTGAATGTATTCAGCTCATTCCTCCTCAGAAGCATCCTGTGCACCCTAGGGGTGTCAGTCTCATAGTTCAAGTACCACTGAAGCACACGTACAGATTTGTTTGCAGCCATATGCTACATAAACTATGTGATGTATGAATGATATTCCATGCTTTTTACTGTTTATACAGACATTTGGCAGAAACATTTTGTGAGCTGACAATATGTATAAACATGGAGTAAATACTTTCCAAACCCATTTAGATATAGATATAGAGAAACGCAAACCTGTCAATGCTGATCGCACACAGGTTGAATATAGAGGCTGTGCATAGCATCACATCCATAGCCATCAGCCCATCACAGACGACTGTGTCCAAGGACCAGATGCCGCCCCGAAACTATAACGAGTGCAGTGTGACATAAACAAGATTATTCACTCCTTTACAAACATGAAGCGTCTTACCTCAGGCATTGTCATTGTTTGACATATTTAGTCAGTCAATGGGTATTGGTTTTTATTTACATTTTATTCAACCTGTTAAAATGGAACGGATTTGTGCTTGAAAAACAAATTTGGGCTTATAAAAAAAGACTTTTGCCCAACGTTTGAGATTCTGCTGGCCATCATGCAGAAAACATCCAGAAACATTAGAATTATTTACTCACAAAAATGCTGTATGAAACACTGTGACCTTACATCTATAGAAGCTTATGACCACAAACTACCTTAATACAAACTGCTGGCCAAAATGTACCTTTAGTCATAAATGACAGTACAGGTATGTGCCATTTAACGTCTGCATTACATTAAGTGAAACAGGATTTTGACCAAAATGGACGCTGACCGGACATTACCATAGTCGGATAGTAGTTTGGATACTCTGTGCAGTGTTTTGTTTTAAATGATAATATTAATTAAATCACAATATAAAAACATTTAGTATAGTATTGTACTGTACAATACAGCAATTCTTATATTTGTAAACTTTAATAAACCTTGAAACAGTTAGCAATAACCAAAATGAAAAAGAAAGTACAACAATATCATGTTTTTCGAAAGACTTTCAAGAGTGCAATTCTCTTTTCTTTCAGCAGGTGTCGCAAGTGTTCACTCGTACTAGGTTTCTGTCAATCAGCTGTGAATTCGACATACAGTACTGTATGTAAGACTGTTGTTTCCAAATGCCATTCTTAAGACCTTGGACGTTGAGTGGATGGATGTTAAGCATTGCATACCTGTAACTGTAAGTAACTTCATGTAAATACTGTATGATACCATGTAACTTCAGCATATATGACCTAAAACATCAACACATTTTCACACAAGTCCTAAAAACAGATAAAGGACTTCATTTAACAAATAAATATTTTACTTGGTCTTATATTTATTGAGGAAAATGATCCAATATTAGGCTACATACCTGTGTTACAGTCCATGTCCTGACCTTAACCCAACAAAAATGAAGAGAGCAGTTCAAGTAAGGAAACCCATCAACATCTCAGAGATGAAGCTGTTCTGTACGGATGAATGGGCTAAAATTCCTCCAAGCCGATGTGCAGGACTGAGCAACGGTTACCGGAAACATTTATATGCAGTTATTGATGCACAAGGGGGTCACACCAGATACTGAAAGCAAAGGCTCACATACTTTTGCCACTCACAGATATGTAACACAGGATCAGTTTCCTCAATAAATAAATGACCAATATAATGTTTTTGTCTTAATTCTTTAACTGAGTTCCCTTAATATATTTTAAGGACTACCTACTTTTAAATATGATGAGGTTCTAGGTCACATTTATGCAAATATAGAATTTCTAAAGGGTTCACAAACTTTCAAGCACCACTGTACGTGGCAAATCTGTCAATTATATTCTTCCCTAAATCGGTCCTTTATCACCGAGGGTGTCGGATTAACTCTCACGGGGTTTAGAACGTAACATTTTGCTGTGTACAAACACAAGCAGGCTGAAGGTCAATCGGTTTATTCCTGCCCCATATTTAAGGGATTTACTCAGTTTTTGTCTGTAACATCTGTAACAAAAACAGGTAGGGATCAGATTGAAAATAAGAACCATTATTTTTCAGAAATATACAGTGGGGGTCAAAAGTCTGTGGCCACTAGCAGAAGTTCTTTTATGTATTAATACAGTGATTTTCATTACAAAATATATAATCAGCAGAACAATTTGAGTGGAAAGTCGAACCTAAAACAATAAATAAAAACAGAATTTATTAGTATTTGGTACATCTCCTTTTACTGTAATGATAGTGTGCACACGCGCTGGCATGGACTCGGGTTTCTACAAAGTTTCTACAAAATCTGATGATCCATGTTATCCATCCTGATTTCACAATATTGCAGAGCATCTTGTGATGTTACTGAATGCTTGGCTTTAACTGTCAACTGTCAAAGTGTCGAAGTGAGTTTAATATATACTGTATACATCATAGTGTAGCCTACCTTAAACATGCTTAGAAGACTTATATTAACCCACAGTTGGACAAAATCATTAACACAAAGCTTATTTTATAATAAGTGTTGAATATCTCATGTAATTTATTGCATAATGTATTGAACATGAAAAACAAAACCAAAATAGTCCATTGGTGCTGCCGCTCACCTGGCTGTTGCCTAGATGACCAGCATCTGTGGGAGAGTATCATAGGGCGTATCACTTGCCCATAGGAAAAAAAAATTCGAATAAAAAGTACCCTTTTTTTTGGTGAAAAATCGTAAACCGAACATTGTATAACGAGAATCACCTCTACTGAATGTTTGATGAGGTTAGGTCCGTGTGGAGTAAAGTCCATGACAAACAGCATTTGATCTTCTTTGGTCTTCAAATAGTTGTTTCAAAGGTACGTTTTGGGTCATTGTCCTGCTTCAGTGTGAATCCTCCATAAAGATCCAAACATGCATTTTTATTACAGCTCTGACTGACACGAGAACAGCTGTAATGAAGGTACACCTTATCTTAAGACATAAAGTGTGTATATTATTCCTCACCCTGATTACAGGAGGTGCTACTTATCTACAATGTATCATCTACAGTATGGTATAGTTATGCAATCAATCAAAAGCATTACAGCTGTCTAATTACTACTTCAAGTTCACATGCAAATGTCAATTAGAACTAACTCTACCTTCTCTGGCTTGGACATATATGCTGTCAGATAAAGCATAATTGGATTCATTAACTGTTTTCTCCCAATATAGCTGCCATTGTCACAAGTGACCCTATGTGACTAAACTCAACCTTGTTCTGCTTGTTCTCACCTGTAATTGTCTGCTGTCTGAGTAGCCATATTGGTTACACCATAACCTTGTTATCTCGTTTCCTGTCCTCAAACATCTGTTCAGTACTTTTTTGAAGAGATTGAGGTGTGAATTTAGAGTATCTCAGAATAGACTAGACCTTGTGCAACATCTGAAAAGACCAGGCAGGGTTTTCACACCAACCAGGCAGAAACTGCACCTGATTCCACGTGATTCCATCTGCTGATATTGGTGCTCAGTGAAAATCATGTACAAAGCTGGTACTTTGCTGAACATCTTGAAGGTACAGTATTAGTGAATTAAACTGTGCACTATCAGTTTGTAGTGGTGGAACAGTGGCTAAGGTTAAGGTACTGGTTTGCCTAGAAGGATGGTGGTCCAAGTGCCAACACTGTCACTGTTGGGCCCTTGAGAGAGATGATTTCTTCTTTGGTATTCAAATACAAAGACTGGTTTGGATTGCACCTTATTCAGTTCGGATGGGCTGTGACATTTCACAAGTGGGAATTCATTCCAAATACGGTTTCACACAAAAACAAGATTCAGCCAAAAAGCGTGTTTTCAGTATAAATGCGTAAACATGTTTTATCGTCACTATCACTATCAAAGGTAGAAGGAAAGAAACTGAGTACAGTATATTAATATATCTTGTATACTCCACTACATCACTTAAATATGCTTACCTTTTCACCTGGAAAGTGTGTCTTTAAAAATAACAGCTTCTCCCCAATTCTGTACCCCGAGAAACAATATGTTCTTGTACAGTACGTTTTTGTGCCACTCTATTACTTCCTAATCAATCATCCCTAATCAATCATTTAAAAATAAATCACTTTGGTTGTCTTACCTCTGCGTAAACGAACAGCGGCAAGACCAAGACAGCCAGCAGAAGATCCGCAGCGGCCAGGCTCACTATAAAGTAGTTAGTGGTGGTCTTTAAAGCTTTTTCTTTGCGCACACTGAGGCAGACGAGCACATTGCCGCAAATGATGACCACGATGAGGAAAATCCCGAATATAAGAGCTTGGAAGTTGCGCTCGGGAATGAGCGGCGGCGCGGTGGTGTTCAGCTCGCTCAGGTTCTTCATCCTGAATCATCTGCATGGACACCTTCAGTCCAGTCCGAACAAACAGTGAAGCTCATGAGTGGCTTTTTTGATTCCGTCCAACTGGATCCATGATCGCGAATCGCTTTTTGGAGAAAAAAAAAAATAGGTTACCCCGTGTGCAGGATGCTGACGCACTGATGCAGGTCCGACAATCGTGCGTGTCGTCTCCTTACACTGCCTAGATGTAGCTATAAATGCTTTCTTGATGAGAGGACTTTATGCCGACTGATCCTTAGAGCTGTATAGACTGAGAGCTGTCTCTGTCTTCCCTCTGCCTACAGCGTGCGCCCTCTCACCAAGTTAGTGCTTCCAGTTCTACTCAGGTGCGCAGCGTGGGAGGACCGGCTTTACATAATTTAATGACTATAGCTTCCATAGACATTACGTGACGGCAGGATGTTGGCCATGACGAATACTTCAAGGATGAAGAACCTTAGGTTTCGAAGTGAGAGTGGAAACGAATATAGGCTCCATACATTATTGAAACAGAAATAGAATAGGAATATTCATTCTATAATCTCTGTCTATATAGATACTTTGAAGCTAAACGTTTTCATTAAGCTTCAAATATATCTCTACCCTTGGTGAAGATGGATAAAATGTCAATATCATGTATCACACCCAAGTGTTTAGTCCTTTGTTTAACCTCATTTTACCAACTTAATTACAGCACAGTATTTCATATAAAACTTAAGGACACTGGAAAACTTTTCTCTTTCCCTTACTTTTTTTCACTTATATGTTCACTGTGTTCTGTATGCTACATTTTCTTATGTTTCATACAAACAGATCACCAAATTATTATCATTCAACCACTGGAATTTGTCTTGTCTCAGCATTTTTAGGCCCCAGTAAAATAGCCAATCACCACTTAAATGTTCTAAATACTAAAACACAAGGAAAAACATGGAACATATACATATTGCTCAAATGAATTTATAATGGGAAAAACACATTCTAGCTGTAAATAATGTGATTTGTTGAGAACATTTTAAATATTTACATGCATATGTACTTGAATTAAAGGCTAAGTGTCTTTCATGTTTTCAAGGTCAAACTATAAATATATTTTTCATGCTTTTTAAATCCATGTTTACCAAGGATACAAATAGTTCTGGTGCTGAGTATAAGTGCAGTTAAAACAGATAGCTGTACAGAGACTACCTGTGAGAGATTAGAATAGCATTTGTGTACTTGACTACTCATATGAATATATAATATATTCAATTATAATAAATTGATAACAAGTTGCTTATTAAGTTCTGAGCCCATAGGAAAGGCAATAGATTGCAGACAGCATACCATGTTTTATGCACATGGTGAATGAAATTTATTTTTGTATTACCATGAATTCTGTGTTAACATAAAATATATAATGTTATTTCAGATGAAGAACTTTGGGCTACACATGGCTGATCACTGAAGTATGATCCATGGCTCAAGCATTGGCATGTCCTGAAGTATAGAAAACAGGATACCTTCCCTTTGCTTTCTGTGAAAACAAAATGAATTTTACTTTTAAAGACTGTTTGCACAATCAATTTTCTAATTCACTGCTGAATAGCATGATTACTGGTCTGTGATCACTTTGTGTAATTACCATGCAATCCTGAAACTATTTTGTGTTTTATTGACCATATTGCAGTCTCTCTCTCTCTCTCTCTCTCTCTCTCTCTCTCTCTCTCTCTCTCTCTCTCTCTCTCGCTCTCTGTCTCTCTCTCTGTCCCCCCCCATAGTACTATCTATACAGTGGGGCAAAAAAGTAGTCAGCCACTGATTGTGCAAGTTCTCCTACTTAGAAAGATGAGAGAGGTCTCTAATTGTCATTATAGGTACACTTCAACTATGAGAGAGAAAATGAGAAAAAAAAATCCAGGAAATCACATTTTTTAAGATTTTAATTGTAAATCATGGTGGAAAATAAGTATTTGGTCACGCACAAACAAGCCAGATTTCTGGCTTTCACAAACCTGTAACTTCTTCTTTAAGAAGCTCTTTTGTCCTCCACTCGTTACCTCTATTAATGGCACCAGTTTGACCTCATTATCTGTATAAAAGACACCTGTCCACATCCTCAAATAGTCAGACTCCAAACTTAACCATGGCCAAGACCGAAAAGCTGTCAAAGGACACCAGGAAGAAAAGTGTAGACCTGCATCAGGCTGCAAATAGTGAATCTACAATAGGCAAGCAGGTTGGTGTGAATAAATCAACTGTGTGAGCAATTGTAAGAAAATGGAATACATACAAGACCACTGATAATCTCCCTCGATCTGGGGCTCCACGCAAGAACTCATCCCATGGGGTCAAAATGATCATGAGAACGGTAAGCAAAAATCCCAAAACTACACAGAGGGACCTGATGAATGACCTGCAGAGAGCTGGGACCAACGTAACAAAGGCTACCATCAGTAACACACTACGCCAAGAGGGACTCAGATCCAGCAGTACCAGGCGTGTCCCCCTGCTTAAACCAGTACATGTCCAGGTCCGTCTGAAGTTTGCCAGAGAGCATATGGATGATCCAGAAGAGGATTGGGAGAATATCATGTGGTCAGATGAAACCAAAATAAAACTTTTTGGTAAAAACTCAACTTGACGTGTTTGGAGGTAGAAGAATGCTGAGATGCATCCCAAGAACACCATACCTACTGTGAAGCATGAGGGTGGAAACATCATGCTTTTGGGCTGTTTTTATTAAATTCTTTAAATTTAAAAAAGTCATAGCTGAAGTGTACCTATGATGAAAATTACAGACCCCTCTCAACTTTCTAAGTAGGAGACCTTGCACAATCAGTGGCTGACTAAATGCGTTTTTGCCCCACTGTATATGTACACATATCCATCAAATTTTGCATAGTCATGCTTGTCACATCTTGCAGTTTTTGAATCACTGCAGCACAAACTCAAGAAATGTTTTCAAATAAATATGATGCTTGCTGATGCATTTCAATACCCTTTGCCTCATCTAGTTACAGTGAATTAATGGAAAAACACGGCATTTCCATGTAACTAATAATCCTAACAATTTGTTCCTTTACTGACTAAATAATACTTCATTAGGAAACTTTTTCACTCCATTTCCAACATTGAAAAACATTATTAAATCATGTCATGATCATCATTTAGCCTATTCGAGGAAGCAAGCTCAAGCTATTTGTATCTTGCCATCTCACACTCAAACACAATTCTTATGTGCCCAGTTCAGCGTTTGCCAGCTGAACATCTGCGCTGTTGTTCATTTGCATTTGTCGTTTTCCTCAGTAAGCTGCAGCATCCAGTAGATGCCCCCCTTCAACTTTCCCGCCCAAGGTCTGTGGGAGATTGATTGCTATTAATGTCACTGTAATCACATTAATGGCAGCTTAGCACAATGTAGATCACAAAAGATGTTTTTGAAAAACGATTTTGAGTGGCATAATGAGAGGATATAATTACTTAGGCTTTGGGACTAAATTAACGCAGAGCACAAGACATTTTTCTCAGAGTCTTAAATGCATATTAAAGTCGATTAGGAATACATGACAATAGGAAGAATGCTATTCATGATTATTTTAGAATATTAACATCATGATTGTTTATTTTAATTTTTGAGCTTTATTTTATTATAGAATCACAAACGTAAATGGTCCACAGTAAAGTTTACAGTTATTTGAGTAGGTAGATTTGAGTCAAACTATATTATTAACTAACTACTGATATGGGTAAAAATAGCCAAAACACTCCCTCATTTAAATGCTCAGTCTCTTGGAAATATGACTTCTCACATAAAAGCAGTCATCCAGAAAAGTACCCTCAAAGCCACAAAACTCAACAAATATGCTGGTGTTAGGGGACATGGCACCATTTAACAGGTCTAAGCATAGTCCGATTGTCTGAGGAGCTAAATCTGATGTCTCTTGGTTTTTCATTTGTTTGGTGAAGCATGGATGTGCTAAGAGAGTTTCAGAAAAGTTTTGACTCAGACTGTGTTCCCTTCCAATGAGCCAATAAAATGTTGGGTTTGCAGTTTTAGCCATGTATAACCGGGGGAAATTGTGATAATGTAAGTATGTTTGTCAAAAATCTTTTTGTGTGTTGGAATGGACCACTCCGTTCTTTTGGCTGTACCCAATGTGTGACCAGACTTGGAAAGCAGAATATTAGTGGAATAATGAGTTGCTGAGGTTCATGCTCATGATGTTCCCAGTGGAGCCAGAGTCTATCAGTTCCATAAAAAAAAGTTTGTTCCCGAGGACACAGTACTAGGATATATGTAATTTATAATAGGACAAATCTGTATGAGGCTCATGTTTTGACTATTTTATGGTCTTGTAAGGCAGGCAGCTCTTGGGTTAACATTCTTTCCACAATACACTCAAAGAACTTTCTCTTTTTACTCTGTGCTGACAGTTTAATTTGACCCACTTTCATAGACTCACTTGGGTTCTCACTGAACCTGGCTAACACGCATTCTTGGACGAAGGTTATCTACACAGGTGGCAACTTGACTGGGTCAGTGGCTATAATCCTCAGATTCCGTCTGGCAGTCTTGATAAATGCAAGTGCATATCAAAGTCTTGACCTTGCTTAAACGAGAGCAGTTTTTCTCCTGTGTCGTTTCCAGAAGTGGAGTGATGAAATCCTTGGTGAAACTGCTCATACGTAGGACTGATGAATGACTGGTTGTGAAGAGTAGTGGCGGTCCACTGCTAAGTCTTTCTGGTAAACACAGTGTTCTTTTGGGGGATATATAAATGCCACATACCATTAAAAATCCTTTGACTTTTTCCATCAACTATTTCTGGGATAGCCAATCAAACCAGTGGACCTTTCAGATTGACCAGGTGGTGTGGTTCCGCTCTAGTGTGTACGTCCTTTTCTGAAGCTGCTGGGACTGTGTTGACAGTTGTTGATTCCGTATTGACATTGCAGCTGGCAGCTTTTTCAATATCTACTGAAGCCATGATATAAGGCACAGTTTTCTGAAGCATAGGACAGAGAACAGGATCCGTGTACAGAAGTTCAATAATGAACCAGGCAGACAAATTCAAATCACAAACCCAATAAACATTATTGCTAGGCAGACAACAAAGACACAGCTGCCAATCAAACTTCAAATATCCAAGAAGCAGAGGTACACAAAGGCAGGGAATGGTCTGTACACAGATACAGAGAAATTACAGCAGAAACAAAGCACTTGGTGGAATTGCCAAGACTTAATGTGTCCTTAAACAGATGAGGTATAGTTTGCAGGATTAAAAAATTTTCAGTCAGTGCTCAGTACAGGTTGTCCTCTGGTAGGTGTGAGTGCTTATTGAAGCATTGAAGGATTTTCCACTCATATTTGGACATTTACACTATGTATGTATTAGACGATGAGGATTCTTGAGCCTTCATAGCTTGAGACCACAGGCAATTTCCTGCATTTCCTGTCATAAGGGGAAATTGTGTGTATGGAAAACTGGTGATTGAACTAATTCCATGTACTGCAAATGCAAACACTCTGCCGTATATTGTAGTTGAACTGTGTATTGTTCACTACAAGACAGTGAATCTGTAGCTTTTTTCTTATATCTAATCTCGACATACCTGTATGTTATTGTTTTCTGTTCTTCCCTGAGGATCTGAAGACTAAAACAACACTGTTGTGTCAGCTGGTCCAGGATAATGAAAATTCCCCATGTCTCAAGACATTATTTCTGTATACACATTCAGTTTGAATCCTGACCTTTATTATCAGAATAATTCATTCTTTGAACTTAATGCGGAATTTAATCAAGAGTAATCTATACTTCTACATATTCCTGATTTAATAACGTATATAAATCCTCACGCAAACATTCATGATATATAAAAGGGAAAACCTGCTTTAATTAGACAAATCTGAAGCCTAATAAAAATACAAGACCTTTGTTTAACCTCTTATATTTGAGTTTAGCCTTGCAGCTGTTTTCTCTATGCATTAAAATTGCAAGGTCCTTCCTAGAATATCAAACCCTATACAAAGGCAAGGGATTTCAGAGAATTTCTCAGTTAGATTATTTGTTGTATAAAACGTCTGATCTACACTGTGAAATAATATTTCTATATGCAGTCTGTCCAATTAAAGTACAGTTTAAAGAAGAATGTGTACAAATGGAGGAAATTCAAGACCACTGTTACTCTCCCTGGAGTGGTGGACCAACAAAGATCACTCCAAGGGCGAGGTGTATAATAGTCTGTAAGGTCACAAAAGGAACCCAGGGCAACCTCTAAGCAATCAAAGACCTCTCTTTCTTTGGCTTTCTGTGTTCAGGATTCCCCCATCAGGTATGAACATCAATGGAATGCATGGCATGGCCACAAGGAGAAGGCCACTGCTCTCCAAAAAGAACATTGCTGTCTGTCTGTCTACAATGTGCTCAAGATCATGTGGCCAAAACTGGGAAAATACTTTGTGGACTTATGAGACCAAAACAGAATATTTTGTTTTAAATGAGAAGCATTATATTTACAGAAAAAGAAAACACTGCATTCCAGCATAAGAACACTGAACCACCTGTGAAACATGGTGGTGGTAGTATCATGGTTTTGGCCTCTGTTAATGTTTTGGAACAGACAGGTGAAAATCCTGACATTAATCCAATATAAATGTTGTGGACAGCCCAGAGCTAATATGCAATAGTTACCAGAAATCATTAGTTGCAGTCCACATACTTTTGCCACTTAAAGATATGTAATATTGGATAATTTTCCTCAATAAATAAACAATAAAGTATAATATTTTTGTCTAATTTTTGTCTTTTTAAGCTGGTGTGAAAATCTGATGATGTCATATAGATCATATTTATGCAGAATTATAGAAAATTCTACAGGGTTCACAAAATTTCAAGCACCACTGTAATCTCCTGTATGTACCTTGTTATACTTTTCTTTGCTTGATTTCGCCACCTTTTAAAAATAGTTTGTGGTGCTAAAACTCTTCTCCTGCTTGCGACTGCATTAAATTGAGGTCAAGATTCTGGGAGTAAAATGGAAGCAATATTATTACACTGATAAAAAGTTCTTGCAGCGGTTTATTTTCAATGAGTCTGGGCCACAGCAGTTATAAGGAATACAAATGGGGGTGTATTGCACTGTTTATCGACTCTGTCTTTCTAAGGAATATAAAAAAATGTTAAACTAATTCACTTGTTGTACTAATCCTTCACTTGTGTAGAATAACATATCCAGTGTGCAAACTTTCGCCAAATAAGTATGCAACATGAGATGTTTATACCTCGGGATGCAAACAGATTCACAGCGTAGCAATTGTGGTTAGAATGGTACAAGGACAGAGTAAATACAATCATAAAGAACTGACTTTTGTCAGTTGTCACATTATAAAACTATCACAGACCAAGATAATGGGAATCGTAAAACTTATTTAGGTAGCTGTGTTAATGCTATTTCGCTCTAGAAGTGCACGGAACTGAATACTGTATTTATTTGTAGCGTGTCCTGACTGCAGATGCACTGAAATGTATCTGCCTGTCATTACTTTTAATGTTGTGTATTATTTATATATATGCTTTTTTTTCTCTTGCTGTCTCCATATTTTGACCTATCAGCATAAAAATGCTCTACTGTGACATTTTTACATAGACATTACATCTATTACTACCCCAAAAAAACAAACAATGACATAGTAATGAATAATGCCATTGTTTACTATTCTTGTCTGCTACCTACATCCAGTAAAGACAGTAAAAGACACCCTTCTATAAATACCTGTCAATCCTAGACATCTACATCCATCATCAGTCTGCATTACGTCTCCCATTTTAATCCTAGTCACAAAAATCATTTTTGTGTAGGTAAATCATATCTGTACATACAGTGGTGCTTCAAAGTTTGTGAACCCTTTAGAATTTTCTATATTTCTGCATAAATATGACCTAAAACATCATCAGATTTTCAAGTCCTGAAAGTAGATAAAGAGAACCCAGTTAAACAAATGAGACAAAAATATTATGCTTGGTCATTTATTTATTGAGGAAAATGATCCACTATTACATATTAGAGTGGCAAAAGTATGTGAACCTTGCTTTCAGTATCTGGTGTGACCGCCCTGTGCAGCAATAAGTGCAACTAAACGTTTCCTGTAACTGTTGATCAGTCCTGCACACCGGCTTGGAGGAATTTTAGCCCATTCCTCCGTACAGAACAGCTTCAGCTCTGGGATGTTGGTGGGTTTCCTCACATTAGCTGCTCGCTTCAGGTCCTTCCACAACATTTCGATTGGATTAAGGTCAGGACTTTGGCTTGGCCATTCCAAAACATTAACTTTATCCTTCTGTAACCATTCTTTGGTAGAACGACTTGTGTGCTTAGGGTCGTTGTCTTGCTGCATGACCCACCTTCTCTTGAGATTCAGTTCATGGACAGATGTCCTGACATTTTTCTTTAAATTCTCTGATATTCATTCAAAAATTCATTGTTCCATCAATGATGGCAAGCCGTCCTGCCAGATGCAGCAAAAACCATGTTTCACAGATGGGATAAGGTTCTTATGCTGGAATGCAGTGTTTTCCTTTCTCCAAACATAACGCTTTTCTTTTAAACCAAAAAGTTCTATTTTGGTCTCATCCATCCATAAAACATTCTTCCAATAGCCTTCCGGCTTGTCCACGTGATCTTTAGCAAACTGCAGACGAGCAGCAATGTTCTTTTTGGAGAGCAGTGGCTTTCTCCTTGCAACCCTGCCATGCACACCATTGTTGTTCAGTGTTCTTCTGATGGTGGACTCATGAACATTAACATTAGCCAATGTGAGAGAGGCCTTCAGTTGCTTAGAAGTTACCCTGGGGTCCTTTACTCACCAACTCACCAACTATTACATGCCCTGCTCTTGGAGTGATCTCTGTTGGTCGACCACTCCTGGGGAGGGTAACAATGGTCATGAATTTGTACACAATCTGTCTGACTGTGGATTGTGGAGTCCAAACTCTTTAGAGATGGTTTTGTAACCTTTTCCAGCCTGATGAGCATCAACAACTCTTTTTCTGAGGTCCTCATGAATCTCCTTTGTTTGTGCCATGATACACTTCCACAAACGTGTTGTGAAGAGCAGACTTTGATAGATCCCTGTTCTTTAAATAAAACAGGGTGCCCACTCACACCTGATTGGCATCCCATTGATTGAAAACACCTGACCATAATTTCACCTTCAAATGAACTGCTAATCCTAAAGGTTCACATACTTTTGCCACACACTAATATGTAATATTGGATCATTTTCCCCAATCAATAAATTACTAAGTATAATATTTTGTCTCATTTGTTTAACTGGGGTCTCTTTATCTACTTTTAGGACTTGTGTGAAAATCTGATGATGCTTTAGGCCATATTTATGCAGAAATATATACAATTCTAAAGGGTTCACAAACTTTCAAGCAGCACTGTATTTTCTCAAAGTATTAGGAAGTAATGGTTGGCTATCCAACACAATTTACACACCACAACTAACATACCTCCAGAGGTCCCCAACAATATGAGAAACAAAGTCACTTTGACATCTAAAACTGGGACAAGTTTTTGACTTTGTCTTAAAATGAACAAAGTGAAAAAAGTGTGTCAAACAGCAATGAGGGTGAAAATTTCCTTAACAGATATTGAAGGGTAAATCTGAAATCCAAAAATAGTGGCTGACCTAAAACACATGTTTTTTCCCCCGCATTTACCCTCCGTTAGAGGTCTTTTAAAATTGTGTGTGCCCATCTGTCTTGTACACTGAAAAAATCTGAATCGGGCTGCACTACAAAACCATGACGGCAGAGCCATGCCCTTGATTATGTACATCTTAAATCCTACACAATGAGATGCACCTAACCCTAACACCTCCAGTTTAAATACTCACACTTCGGTGGCACAGTGGGTAAGGTACTGGACTATTGACCTGAAATTTGAGAATTCAGGTTCCACCGTCAGTGTCAAGAAGCTATGGATGGGCACTTGAGAACGCCCCATTACCCTCAGCTACTTGGAGTTGTATCAGCTGTAAATGACTCATAATGTTGTCTGCTAAATATTGTAAATAAAATCGCTCTTTAGCATAAGCGCTTATATAGAGCAACTTTAAAATGAGCTGCGTATTTGAAGTTCTTGCTCAAGAGCCAGCCACGTTCCCAGTGTATTTACTTTCCATGTTTAAGGTTGTCTTTACTTTGGATTTTGGCAGATGCTCTTGTCCAGAGGGACTTGCTAGAAGCTTGGTTTTCATCGTTCTCCCAACACAGGTCAGCCTCATTATCTATGTCTTCTTAGTTTTAAGACAGCAAGAGACTTGACTTTATTTAGATAAGAGTCTTGCTGCTTTTGTATTTTGAAGGGAGTCTTGATACTCGAGTTACTGTTTTGCCTTGTGCATGCAAGCTCTGGTGTTTGCACTGACCATTGCCAGGCTTCATAGGTCTCCCTTCTGATGGTTCCAGCAACTAAAGTGGCCCTGTCGTTTTGGTTTTATTTTCCCAGTTTCAAACTTGCCATGTCAACTCAGCTTTTTAAGGTCATATACCTTTTGTTGACACCTTCACGCGAGATATCTGATTTATACAATCTCTGTTTTTCAATCTGACAATATATAACGTTTTTTTGTAAGATGTTATCTTACATAGCTAGTTAGATCATTGCATTATGGACAGGCCTATAGCATGGGTTAGTTTGTTTTGTCTGAAAGAGTGGTTGTGTAGTCTGGGCTTGACTACAAATTAAACATACTGCAACATGGAGTGGATACTGAAACAGATTGTCTTTTATTCTTTCCTACTCTAATTTACATTCGTATGATAGCAGATTGTAACAGCAACGTGCTGTCATTCTAATTATTTTTTATGCTGGCCTAAGGCCACATAAAGCCTATTTCAAAATGGACATTTTGACTGTCCAAAACTATAAAGTCACAAGCACAGAATCATAATTGCTGTGCTATGACTGCCTCAACAAACACAGAAAACTGGAAAGCATAGCTTTCAGGAAAAGTATTCTAGCTAATGTATTGCAAACCGCGTCTATGATCACATGAAAAACTGAAGAAACACGTCAAACTGTGCAAAGCAAACAGCCTCCGCGTCACCTGCACAATGCTGCCGTCTGCTGGGTAAATGCGCAGTGGACCTGCTTCCCAAACCATACAAATGAAAAGTCGTTTCAGTCAAACACGTTTCGTTATTCAGATCTCATAAATATTATGATACATTTACGTCCTGATACAATTTTGAGTATTTTTGATAGATTTAGATCTTCCTTGTTTCTTGGTGTAACATGTATGTATAATGTACTGTATATCTAAAACACACCTCTTAACTATTCATAATAATTTAATATTATAATAATTATTTATAAACATATTATATGTCATATCTCACATTTTCACCCCGCTTATCCTGGTCACAGGGGAAAGATGTAAGCGCACCCTGGATTGGATATTGCTGTATCACTGGAACCCCCAGACACAGCCAATCATTCATGCATACAATGCCTGCCTCAATTGACACCTCCAGAACTTGGACCCAGGCTCCCATGGTGGTGACCTAGCTGATTTGATTGCTGTGCCACCCAAGCACCTATAGTGTTTAGTGAATAATCTTCATTCATTCATTTCCATACCCTTTCAATCCAACTCAGGGTCATGAGGAGTCCAGAGACCCAGGAATAAAACTAGTTATACAGTGTGGCAAAAAAGTATTTAGTCAGTCACTGATTGTGCAAGTTCTCCTACTTAGAAAGATGAGAGAGGTTTGTAATTTTCATCATAGGTACACTTCAACTATGAGAGACAAAATGAGAAAAAAAATCCAGGAAATCATATTGTAGGATTTTTAGAGAATTTAATTGTAAATCATGGTGGAAAATAAGCATTTGGTCAACCACAAACAAGCAAGATTTCTGACTCTCACAGACCTGTAACTTCTTCTTTAAGAAGCTCTTCTGTCCTCCACTTGTTACCTGTATTAATCGCAGCTGTTTGACCTCGTTATCTGTATAAAAGACACCTGTCCACGGCCTCAAACAGTCAGACTCCAAACTCAACCATGGCCAAGACCAAAGAGCTGTCGAAGGACACCAGGAAGAAAATTGTAGACATGCAGCAGGCTGGGAAGAGTGAATCTACAATAGGCAAGCAGGTTGGTGTGAATAAATCAACTGTAGGAGCAACTGTAAGACATACAAGACCATTGATAATCTCCCTCGATCTGGGGCACCACACAATATTCTCATCCCGTGGGGGTCAAAATGATCATGAGAACGGTGAGCAAAAAAAATCCCAGAAACTACACAGAGGGACCTGATGAATGACCCTGCAGAGAGCTGGGACCAAAGTAGTAACAAGGGCTACCATCAGTAACACACTACGCCGAGAGGGGGACTCAGATCCTGCAGTGCCAGGCATGCCCCCTGCTTAAGCCAGTACATGTCCAGGCCCATCTGAAGTTTGGCAGAGAGAGCATATGGATGATCCAGAAGAAGATTGGGAGAATAGCATGTGATCAGATGAAACCAAAATAGAAACTTTTGGTAAAAAACTTAACTCGCCGTGTTTTGAGGAAGAAAGAATTCTGAGTTGCAACCATACCTACTGTGAAGCATGGGGGTGGAAACCTCATGCTTTGGGGGGCTGTTATCTGCAGAGGGGACAGGACGACTGATCCCGTGTTAAGGGAAGAATGAACGGGGCCATGTATCGTGAGATTTTAAGCCAGAACCTCCTTCCATCAGTGAGAGCAATGAAGATGGAACGTGGCTGGGGCTTCCAGCATGACAATGATCCCAAACACACTGCTCAGGCAAACGAAGGAGTGGCTCCGTAAAAAGCATTTCAAGGTCCTGGAGTGGCCTAGCCAGTCTCCAGACCTCAGCCCCATAGAAAATGTGTGGAGGGAGTTGAAAGTCCGTGTTGCCCCAAAACATCACTGCTCTAGAGGAGATCTGCATGGAGGAATGGGCCAAAATACCAGCTACAGTTTGTGCAAACCTGGTGAAGACTTACAGGAAAAGTTTGACCTCTGTCATTGCCAACAAAGGTTACAAGGTTACAAAGTATTGAGTTGAACCCAATTTATTGACCAAATACTTATTTTCCACCATAATTTACAATTAAAATGTAATTTCCTGGATTTTTTTTTCTCATTTTGTCTCTCATAGTTGAAGTGTACCTATGATGAAAATCACAGACCTCTCTCATCTTTCTAAGTAGGAGAACTTGCACAATCAGTGGCTGACTAAATACTTTTTTGCCCCACTGTATCTAAAGTCATTAGGCGACGGTGCTGACCACTGGGTCACCGTGCAACCCTGACCAAGATTAAGCGGATAAGAAAATAAATTAATAAATGAATATAATAATAATAATAATAATAATAATAATAATATGACTCAGCATTATTGTGGCCAATTTTTAGCACAACTAGAGTTTCTGAAAAGATGGGAAGTAATGGGATCTACTCTACATATACTTTATTGATTACTTTCTGTCTACACCTCTATTACCTCTGTGTGACCTGTTTTGTCCAAAACTAATGCCACTTTCACCTGCAGTTTTACCCTGTAATATAATCATATATATTTTGTCAAACATTTAAGAGTTAGAGTTTTCTATCAAGTTAACTTTTAAACAGAAGTAGACCTCAATCTTCTGAACATAACAACGCAGCATGTAAGCCAGCTGTGCAGAGTTCCTCCGATCCCATGGCATTAGCAGGCATCTACATGGTTGCACAATGGGTGTGCTTCATGTAGCACTGTGTGCCCCTTGTTCCTACACACCGGGGCAAATGACGGGTGGAGAGGGCTGAGAGCTTCATGAGGCTCTGCTTGTCTCCAAACATGTATAATACTAGAGTGTGTGATGACAGAATGAGGAAAATTAAAGCCATGGCTACAAAGAGGGCACTGATGGCAGGAAAATGTTGTTTTAATGCTCACACCTGTGGAAAGCTATCAACAATACCCTCATGTCACTATATCACATGTAGTCAGCTTGCCTGTCTTGGTAAAGATGGCTAAGCGATTACAAAAACGTAGTTCATTTGAGGTTAATTATCTTAAACAAGTGGTTGTCCCTGAGCTACTGTCTGGGTAAAGTTTGTCAAGTTCTTCTCTGTCTGCAAGGGTGATGGCTTTGTCTAGATCTCTTTTCTTTTTAGACCTAATCAGTATGAACCAATTCTTCAGGCTACAACTTTTAAGGTGTATACTGTAACCAACATGGTATTGATGTTGTAGCAAACAAGATGCCCCTATCAAGAACATGTTACAATTGAGATGAACAGCAGAGGCTATGGGCCCTGCTCAAGGACCCAACAGGAGCAGAGCCATGATTTGAACTGACAGCCTTCCTAGTGTTAATTTACTGCTGAGGCATTTAATCGACCAAACTCTCAACTCCTGGAGTGGGTTTGGCAGTGGAATATGGTCACATTCTTTTAATAATGACCATAATTGTTTGGAGTTGACACTCCAAACAGGAGCTACAGTTGTATTTAGCCACTGTATGAAGAGGAATTGATCCTGCTGTGGACTCAAAACACTGATTTAATTTAGTTACTAGTTTATTGCTCTTTCTGACATTTTTGATACTTCTAGACCTTCTATTTCGTTACGTCTGAGAACTTCTTCACTTTTTTACCTAGGACTTCTGTGCAGTAGACAAGACTGTTTTCTATAAACAAAATCTTCCATAATCCTTCCTTTCTGGAGGCACATTCTTGTGCTTTGCAGTTGAGCACTAATACAAAAATGCCCCCTCAAAAGCAGATGCAAGTATTTTTGTAGGAGGGAGAAGCCAGGGTTGGCAAGCTCGTTAGGCAATACATGACCGTAAGATGAAGTCACAAACATTGCACCCGGAGTTGACACCCACACATCAGCTAACACAGTCAGTGCTTTATGTGAAGAAGTACCAGCTGGTGCCACGGTCCTCTAGTCTTCCATACGTATTTGTGATCATCAGATTATTGGGAGATGGAAAGGAAATATAAGCGAAGATCTGTAAACACTGCCTTCAGATGCATGATTGTGTTCCTCTTTCAAAACTTCTGTCTCGCTGACCAACGTAAGTAAGACTTGTTTCAGTTTTTAAACTTTGCACTTGTGGCCTAAGCCATGTCGTTGCAGGAGGGAAACTGGTCTTTGACTATGAAAGGCACAATCCCATTAATCAACGGATTAAGCTGAATGTTGAGATTTTAGCACAAATGCTACCTCATTGTATTAACATGCTATTGTTTAAATCTGATCAGCAATTCACAAAGCATATTATCATCAGGACTGACAGATATAAATATTCCAGTGTAAAAGTAATGCATTTTGATCATTGTTTGCTTGTAGCCTTGGTCATGGTTCATTAAGCATGATGATTTTTGTCTTCTCTCTTCAGTTTGTTCAGTTCCCTCAGAGCCTGTGCCTATTAAAGAGAACAACACAATCAATGCTGTTGTTGTCCGTATTAACACAACAACAAAGAATGTTACACTGACTCTCACGGAGAACCCAGACAATGCCTTTGACCTGAGGGGCTCCGATCTGATCTTGAAGAAACGACTAGATTTTGAAGTATGTATAAGGTTTTCTTTCTGAGACTGACTTGCTCGTGCTTGATTTAACAGTGTTATTGGATTGTTGTTGTTCTTTTCTTCAGAATTCCAAAAAAATTCATCAGGTCCGATTTGACACCCACTAATGTGATAACACTGTTGTTTACAGAACGATTCATTCCACACACGCCTGAACACTTCGGGCTAAATTTTGAATGCCGATGAATAAATTCACAAGAAACTTGAAACAATTTTGCAAGTGCAAACGAGTTAATGAGTTTATTTCCCCTTTTCAGGCTCTGTTAAATCCCGAGGCACTCACAGTTCAAGTCCGCTGCAATAAAACTGGCTCCAAAAGTGTAAGTGTCTCACAAGGCATGCCATTAGTCACACTTACAACTAAATTAATGCTGCGCTAATGAATTTAACAAAAGGAACAGCTTGGCTTTCTATTTGAGGCTAGGAATTTGCCTTGTTCTATTTGTGGCCTTAAACATGCATTTTTCTTCCGCCAGCTGCCTAAGCCAAGCTTTTCTGTCCACAGATCACTTTGCCTGTGCTGGTACAAGTACAAAATATCAATGACAACCCTCCATCATTCAACCAGAGTAAATACATTCTGGATGTTAATGAGGTGAGGACACTTTTTGCCTCTATAAAGTAACTGAACTCTCATTTCGCATTTCCATTTATATCGAAAGGCCTCATTATTGCTATATCAGTGACGCACTGACGTCAGTGAGACGATCATCAGTTACTATGAATTTTTTCACAGCTCACACCCATTAATACCAGTGTGGCCTTGATTGCGGCAAAAGATGATGATATGGAAGTTTTATACTACACACTGGAGCATACTGCGGTAATTACCCAGTCATGCTCTGTATGACCTAATACTAATGATTTACAGCAATGATTAACACAACCTTTCCCTCTCTACAGAACCCATATTTTAGACTAAACAGTACATACACAGGACACATCGTCGTCAACAAGATTTTGGATTATGATGTTGTCCAGCAGGTGAAAATGACCTTGTACGTGCAGGTAAGCAGTAGGTTTTTCCAAGTGCATGTTGCTTTTTAATTCTAACCCTTTAAAATCTATACAGAATGGCAAATTGTTCAGCTTTTTAATGCCCCCCAAAATGATTGTCAACACATTTACCCTTATTAGTAAAACACATGTATCTACACAAGAATTCACAGTTAAAACACCGTGTTGTCCTGGCATTGATAACTGAAAACTGCCTAGCTAAATACTAGGGGTGTAACACGATGCATCGTAGTTTAACTCAGCAATGTAAAATTTTATTTTTACAGGACACGCCACCAACTGCCCCTCCAGGTCAAATTTCCTTCACAGCTTCCACAGAGATTACTGTCAATATAAAAGATATTGACAACCGTCCACCCTGGTTCCAGCCATGCACCAGGATAACGCTTGGTACTGCCAAAATCTGCTTGAATGCTGGGTACAAGGGCAGAGTCAACTTAACAGAAAAACTGGTAAAGTGTTCCAGGGTTTGTCCCTTAATATATGCTACAATATTTTAAAAACAAACACTTAAAACTTTAAACCATTAGCATTAACATTCCAACACTATTTGAATGAGCTTAAAGGAATTTTAACTGTACTAATATTACAGAATGTAATACTGGTCTGTTTGATTATCATAACATTTGTATTTTAAAATTTTGAATTACCTGAAAGGCAAATGAATTTCTTTTGAATTTATAACCTCAGGACGGACCCTTACTGTTGCAGCCTGGCCCTGTCTATGCCAGAGATGGAGACAAAAGCAGAAATGAAGAGATAAGCTATAAAATTGTTCGAGGTAACATTATTTGTGACTGATAGTTTCCGTGCTATGACACAGTAGATTATTTTCATCGGCTGTATACAGATATATACTTTCCTCTTTATTATAGGAAATGAAGACAGTATATTTCAAATAAATGAAACCACAGGAAACATAACAATGTTAAAACCGGCGGATATAGTAGGCCCAATATCCCTCACTGTTTTGGTAAGTGCAATGTTCTGTCCTACTGCACTTGCATTAAAGAAGGGGTTGGAACATGGACAACAAGACAACACTGTGCAATAGTACATAATAGTTTCTCAGTAGTCACACTGGTAAATCTTACTCTAGAGTAGCTTACTGTATCAGCCATGTAGAAGGAAATAAATGTCTAGCTTGGTAAAATGTTATTTGAACTTTTATTTTAAATGTAAACAGATCTAGTGTTGGTCAGTATATAGCTTTAATTAATCCAGATGCATAAAAGATATGGAACTATGTGATCAATGCTGTTGCTTTTATATGCTAGACTTACCTATAATGCTGGCAGCAACATCTGAAAACACCTGTACCTGCTTTCTTTGTCATTTTCTGTCTACTTAATGGTGTTACCCAGGCTTCCCAGGTGTCAAACCGAGACCAGTTTGCCTCCACCTCGGTCAACATCGAGGTGATGAAAAAGAGCAGGAACCCACCAAAATTTGACAGGGAGAGATACGAGGCATATGTTTACAGCAACTCTGGCCCTGAGAACATGGTGCTCAGGGACAGGACTTCAAGCAGACCCTTCAGAGTCAGAGCCAGGGATGATGATTTTGCAAGTGTAAGTTAAGTTACCTTTTTACCCCACATAAATTAAAACAAAGAAGACTTTTTTTTGTGTAAGAAACTTACAGATTGTAAATATACTTGGTTGTGCTTTCTACCACTGTACGACTCTCTATACACATTTGTTATCTATGGTTGGTCGTAGCCGTCAAATGGTTTAAAATCAATTCTAGCCAAATAAGAAATCTTCCCCATAGACTTATGTCTATATATACTAAAAGTTTTCATATTGTGTTTTAATTAAATTAATGTTAAAATAAAACACTATGTGGAAAGTATCTAAACTGTTATGTCACTGGTAATGCCCAATCAACATCTATTTATCGGTCAACGGTTACATTTCACAGAACATAATGCAGACATTAAACGGCACACACCGGTACTTAGACAGCTCATTTTTTCTTAGGTACATGATGTCAAACAGCATTTACAGAGTAGTGAGTCAGCTACATTTGCTCTGAGAAGCATGGCACCTATGAATCATATTTCCTGCGGACAATGCTATACTTCACAAATCCCACTGGCATGAGCAGATGCTAATGCTGCTCTCTTGGAGAGAATCTTAAAAAATTGATTTGAAATTACATGCAAGATGTGATCAAGTTGCATGTTAATGATATACTCTTTATATATGAACAATTTTTACTACTGGTAAGCAAAGACTGTAATATTAAAATATGCATTTGATTATTTAGGAATGCAGTTTTCACAGCCCTAACAGGTTACTAGAACATTCCCTATCTTCCCTAATCTTATCTAAAACATTCCTTGTCTTCCCTAATCTTTTCTAGAACATTCTACATCTTCTGTAATCTTATCTAGAACATTCCTTATCTTCCCTAATCTTTTCTAGAACGTGTCCCATCTTCCCTAATCTTATCTAGAACATTCCCTGTCTTCCTTAATCTTATCTATCCCTATCTTCCCTATGTAGTTCATGTTTGCCTATAGCCTATTTGAGACTAGATGAAAACTTGCAGTAGTATTTAGAGCTATCTAAAACTAAAGACCATAACCCTTTAATATGTGTTTGTGTCGACAGGGAATCAATCCTGACATAAGATATGAAGTACAGTACAGCAGTTACGTTAATGTCACCACAGATGGATTTGTGTTTCTGAAGAAACCTGTTCGCACCGACTCATTTGCTTTGCAGGTAAAATACACGTTCTGTCCAGGGGCAGTTGTTGCGGTCGTTGCACTGGGGACACATCATTTACAACTGTGTCTTCATAAATCAGTAGGGGCACAACTGTGCATAAACACAAGCCTGCTAAACACTAAATAGATGTAGTGATTTAACACTACAGAGGGCGTTACTCTGCCACGGATGATTGTTTATGCTAATGTAACTGTTGCCAGTTTAATGAATGCCTTTGCTTTAGTGGTCTAATATGTACCCTTGGTAGGTTATACGGTTAAAAGTGGCTAAAATATATAGCTATGTGCTATCATTACCCTGCCTGCAGCGTGGTTGACTTTCTTTTAATTATTTACGGCTGTCTGTTCATCCAAGCGAAAAACCGAAACTGGCTCTGACTAAAATGCATTCGGAAAGATGCTGCAGCATTTTGGGAAATGTAGTGTCTGTAGTGAATGTGTGGGGGCGAGTCCTGTAGTTCTACTCAGCGGTCCAGGATAAAATTGACTGTTTACTGCCGCGATTTTAGTGGGGCAGAGCAACATTTTTCTAGGACACGTATCCCAGTAAAGTTCCAGTAAACTGTGAAACTTCATAGTAAAACTGCGAATTGCTTGACAGTTTTATAGTGAACTTTCATAATTTGATCATGAATTTCACATTTCTACTCTGAATTTTTTTGGTGGTAATTTGCCCACTTCATGTTCCTACTGTGAAACTTCATAGTACAACTGTAAACTTGGTTTACTATGAACTGACCATGAATTATTTGATGGTAAATTGACCACTTTATGGTCACAAATTTCACAGTACATTTTTTTCCTTGGGTGGGTCTGATGATGCCCTTGGTCCTGCCCCAAACTCTGTTCTAGTTTTGACTTTATTTAGTCAAGGAGAAACCTATGTTAAGATATGATTTATAAGATCAATCTGAAGTGGATTCTGGTTGTCGGCAGATTCGGGCGGTTGATGCGTTGACTGGTGAATCAGGAACAGCAGCTCTGTCAGTGATTGTCTTACCACGTGAGTGATCTCCTTAGTGACTGTTTATCATATAGTGAATTCAGCTTATTATAAGTTATCACTGTTATTATGCTGTATACATTTCACGCTCCACTCTATCAATCACAGCGGTGGGAATCCAGTCGCCATCAGAGGGCTACCGAGCTGGAGATATGGCCTTGCTGGGCTTTGTAATGGCTGCCTTGCTGGTGCTCTGCCTCATTGTGATTGGCTACCTTATCTCCCGTCTGAAGAAAGGGAGCCCCGGCACACTCAAGTTATCAGAGGTCAGCATCTTCTCATCAAAGCTGTGTGAGTTCAGCTCTGAATGCTCATTATTATACTGAGACAATGATGTGCGAATGAGACGAGCAATTCCAGGCAAATGTCAACTTTATTATGGGGAAATATTTTAAACTGTCACTGGCATCCCATCCAGAGAGCATTTACGCCTCCCCAGTGCAACCCTAGTCTACTAGTCAATCAACATGTAATTAATACCTCAAAAGCTGGTTATATTTGAGATGAAAATCTGAGCACTTAATTACATTTAGCAAATCATCAGATCAAATCAAATATTTGAATATCAAATCAGATATTCCCATTCCATTCAAAACAAGCACTGCATGGTGAGGGAGACAAGTAAACAAACTCACCAGAATGAAAATGAGAAAAAAAGTGGGAATGTTGTCAAATGAGATCTTTTTTATCTAACCCAAGTCATCCTGTCCTTTTTGGTTCTTTCATCTGTCTGGGTGGCACCGTGGTGCAAGCGGTTAGCACTTGGGGATTGCGTGTCCTCTGGGTGTGAATTTACCCAGAGTACTTTGGTTTTCTGCCACATTCCAAAGACGTGCTTTAGGTAAACTGGTCACCCAAAATTGTCCCATGGTGATTGTGTATGACTGGTGTGGATGTAACCTTGGTCCTGTGATGAATAGCCATTGCTGCTGATACGATGTTATCTGTGTCTCAATGTGAGTGTGTATTTGAGCCGTTCCACTAAATGGGTGCCATTTCCGTCCCCAAGACATTACTCGTATAGATAATTAATATAATTAACTGTAAATACATTTTTTTAGTAAGTAAAGTGTCCTCGACAGTGATGCAATTGCAAATTTAAGATATATAATTTAAACCATAATAATAATATAATTTAGAAATCTACAGAGAACACTGACAAATGATCCCTGGTCTCTTTACAATGGAACATAATAATTAAAATCCTTCAGAATCTTTTTTTGCATTGCTGTGTCACTCCATATGCCAACTATGCCTTAAATAGTTTTCATAAGAACTCCATTATAATTTACTTTAAAATACACATTTTAGTCATAAATTATAATATTGTGATTCTGATTCTGATGTTGGCACATCTCTTATTCTAACCTTGTGCAGGTAATGTGACACTTTGCCATGTGTGTAAACGTCACATCCATGTTGCTCGAACTGCCCCGACATGTTTAACCTCAAATGAAAATTGCATGTACAACCAGATAACAAAAACATGGCATTGATCTTGTGCCCCCATTCAGTGTTTAGGTCCATGCTTGCAGCGTAGTCAGCCCGCTAATGGACTAAGACCAAGAGACAGCATGCAGTTCACCAACGATGGCTTCATGAATGAAGGAGACATGAGCAGACTGGCAGCAAGCAGAAGAGAAAAGAGAGACAGGAAGCAGGAAGCAGCTTCGACCGGACGAATGAGGCCGATGCCACGGGACAGGCTACGGCACTGCAACGCCTGTGGCATGCGAGTTCATTCAAACCATGTGCACCGCAGTAGCCCGGCTCTCCACCCCAAAGCCAAAGGATATAGAGGTCAAGTTAAATCCATTCTGGCAAAAGACAAAAGGAAGGAGGACAAACAAAAGACTGTGTGGTTCAAAGAGAGTGAGGATTCATCAGACATCGAAGTGGAGATCATTCCTGACAACATAGGGCTTAAACCTGAGGAAGAGGAGCAGGACTCAACTCTGACTCTGAAGCCAAGCGATATGGAACTAGGTGACCTGACTATGATGAACATCCAGGAGGTCGATAAGCAGCAAGAAACTGATTCTGATCGCCTAGAGCAAAATGACTTTGATAAAACACACCAGTGAGTCCAGACTTGGAATTAGTGAAGCACATCAACTCGATCCAGAAAAGACTTTACCCTTTTGATGTACACATTCAGCCCTTTATTAGAGTGGTACTCAATGTACGGCCCAGAGGCTGCTTGCATTTCATGACACCTGGACATGCGATTGCACTTTTCAGCAATTGGCCAATTATTAATACATATTAATAGCTGACTAATGCATGTATGAATTGATTTTGGCCACTCATTTGGCACAATTACTAAAAGATTGAGAGGATTTATACAGTTACGATGCAACAAAATACATCCTTATATATCCAATTCACTGGTGCCTTTTTGTGCTGTGGCACAGAATCGATCTGTGATTTTTTTTTTAAATGCTGAAAGTCTGGCCACGTCTTCATCACGTTTGTAATATTTAGTTTATTTCGAAATGTCAAGTGACAAATATTCAAAAATTCTGAAGCTACAACCTCATTTATTAACAACTTTAAAATGGTTTCACTAAGCATAAAATAACAATAATGGTATATTTTTCCTGTCCAGGTAATTTCTGTGCTGTTTGCTCAATAACATTTTGTATACATTAGTACAGATAAAGGTTCTAAGATTATTTTATACATATGGGAAAATGGTATCATGTAGGTGCAAAGTGAAGAATAAAGCAAGAACATTTGAGTGAACTGTCTGTAAATTATTCAAACAAGTGGCCTAATTTTACCCTTAATCTAAATTTGGTTGATCTGCCAAGACAAAAAAAATCTTAAATAGACTATAGTGTCATATTAAAATGTGGTGTCTTCGTGTTTAAGGTACTGTACTTTGGCCTTTAGGGTTCAGATCCCACCTCTGCAATGTTGTCATTGTTGGGTACTTAAATGAGTCACTTAACCCGCAATTGTACACTTGTGAGTTTCTGTGGAGAAGGGTGTCTGATACCTGTGATGTGTAAGATAGCTACGATTTTGAAAAACTAGTTCTAATGGTTAATGTTAACAGTTCAATAGGTTATGTTAAGTCCATGCTTTTGGATAGACATGACTTAAATGCAAAAGATTTCAGAATCACAGACAAAATAAATAGGTCTTTTAGATGCTTGAAACTCACTTAATTATTGATGTGCCTCAAAGGCAGGGTAATTGTAGAAATAAACCAGGCCTATGATGTATTTTATTATTTATATTTTAAGTTACAGACAGCTTGTAGTCCATGACACAATTTAATTCCCGTCTGGCCCTGAACAGAACACTTTGGAACCACTTGCCTGTAAAGCTTAATAACCCCCTCTGCTGGACAAACATATTATAACATCTATAACTAATGGCTTCGAAAATGTTCAGTGTACGCGTTTCATCACACTTTCTCACTCACTGACGCACCTTTACGCAAATATGGTACGTTGTAAGAGAAAAATTGGAGTTCCCGAAGGAAACTCTTTCAGACTCTGCCCAGAAGCGGGGGTTGCTCCATGGGGCTTTGTAGCGTAAACACCGCGTGAATGCAAGAGGACAGTATAAATGCCCCCATTTGTGGTGTTTAAGCATAAAGGTCATGGAAATATTAACTACAAAACTTAGGCCTATTTCATGGAAATATTAACCCTTGTATTTAGCTTCGAGATGAAAGCTTGCAGGGTAGCAAACCCAAACAAATGAGCCTCTCGTAAAAACCTTGAATCTTATTTTCTTTCACATGTAGGCTACTGCTTTCTATGAATCCAAAAGAAGAAGTAGAATTCCTATAGAATAACTCACAGGGCCAAAACTTACAAAGTGACAAATGATGCAATGATTGTTGTTCCTTCCAAAAGTCATTGTATATTAGTTCATTAATTAGCAGGAACCAGTTAACCACTGCAAATTTACAAAAGGGCTGGGTTGTTCGTTCATTAAACTCAAAATTGGACCCAATGTACGGACTGTACACGTATATAGGAAGTAAAAATGGAAGCAATAATTAACTAAACAAATATTTTTATAAGTGTGCGTTTGGTAACAGTAACACTGGGATAAAGTTAGCTGACAGCTGCGCGTTGTGTTTGAGCACAAATAGAAATGTATGATTAAACATTTTGACAGCCCGACCCCGGCAGGACTCGAACCTGCAATTTTCTGATCCGAAGTCAGACGCCTTATCCATTAGGCCACGAGGTCCTATTCTCCAGTAGGTAAGTTCTTGTCTAGTGTTGCCTTCTGCAATAATGCGCTTTCTCACTTTCTTATCTGTATCAGTCATGAAAACAGAGTTTCCTATATAGCTCTCTCATTGGAGTTAAACCAAATGAAGCGGTTATGTGGATTCAAAAATGTGTCTAGATATGTTTAGAACTGTAAAAGTGTCAAACACAAATCACAGTCATTGTCTAAATTCCCAATGATGTTCAATGGCTTTGACTCCAAATCGGGTAAAAATTGTTACTTAGGCTATAAGGTAAATAAGTCCACCTATGCAGGCAGCATGTTGAGAAACACTACAATGTAGAGTTTTAACTCACACTGTATGTGCATATGTATAAATATGTGCACATTCCTATAAATATGTGCACATTCCTAACGTCTAGACGTAGTGTTTGTTCATAGCTAAGGAGTGTTTCATTTGGAGTTCGTTTTTGAATTTTGCACAGTTAAACAGCGCCGTATGCTGGCAAAACCTGTAACTACTTTTGCACTTTTGTCATGCGATTGTATTAAAATGATGTGAGATGGCATATAATGTACCTAATGTACTGCTGTTTTCTCAAAAACCTTAAGGACTTATGTCTTTACGATCATGATCTCATTCGTTATTTTGAGGGTCGTATCGCTCCAGTGGCGCAATCGGTCAGCGCGCGGTACTTATAAGGCAGTACTTGTGAAGCAATGCCGAGGTTGTGAGTTCGAGCCTCACCTGGAGCAAAGATTTTAAGAGTTCTCTTTACAGTAGCTGACTTGTCTTGTTCCTGTGTGCAGTCATGGTGTTGAAGGACCGCCCTTATTCTCGTATTTCAACTACTTTAACTTGTCAACTAACATGCACTCTGAAATTTGATATAAAAAAGACATCAGTCCGGATTGGGCTAGGACAAGCTGGCTCTTGGTTTTGTGGTTAAGTTTGTTGGACTGTGGAGCAGAGGGCCAGTGTTCAAACCCTGCCTTTGCTAAACTGCCACTGCTGGGCATCCCACAATGCTTATATTGTAAGATTGTATCAGTTGTAAATTACCTTGGATAAGGGTAAAAAATAAAAAATAAAATAGAATTAATGTGGTGTTATTTTAAAGACATTTGTAGGTAGCATTTTGTGTTTTGCTCTCACATTTATTAATGTTTGTAACTTGCAACTTGTTTAAAAGTACTTTGTAAATTCTACTTTAAAAAAATCTCTGCCTGTACTTGCTTGATGTTTGCTACTGTGACACTGCAGTTCGTTTCAGATTAATGAACCTTTTTGTATCTTTAGAGTATTGGGAAAATGAGCCAAAGATTTAGAAGATGTGTAAAGATGATTCTGAAATATGTGAGAGGACGTCAACAGGATTCATGTTTTTAAACGGTTGATTTTTGGCTTAGGACATTTTATTCACAGTCACATTGAATAGTTGTATTTGATTAACGAGCCAAGTGCTCATATGGTTTATATTGAGATTTGTGCGATCGTCACCTGGATCAAAGACTTCATGCAATGCATTTTTATAAATGTAGGCCTACACAGGGGTGTATTGTCTATTCACTTGCTGTGTATCTGTTGATCTACCCCCCCCCCCCCACACACACGTTCGTCTCAATCAGATGTCAGCTCTTTCTATCCTTGTGGAGACATTTGTTTCACAGAATGATATATAACCCCCCCCCCCCGCCCCACACACACACACACACACACACACACACACACACACACACACACACACACAAACACATTATCGAGCAGAAACAATACTGAAACGCGCCATATACAGTGTTTCGTTTATTTTTATATTTACAATCACATTTATTTTCTGCTTAAAATTATTTGAAACAGTTATGTGCATCAGCAATATTATTCACTGTTCATGGTGCTGAATCAAAACTTAACATTTTCCCAATGTAAACAAACATGTAGGGATAATAAACATATGGATGATCAGATGAGACACAAAAGAACCACCTGTCCATTTGCCTTCTTTCCAAGAATTTGTCACTCAGGTTACACGAAGTGATAGATGCCAGTGTTTTTCCCCACATTCATTTTCATACCAAAACGATCCAACTTGCCATTAGCACAGGGCATAAGCAAGGAAACAACTTTAGACGTGCTGTCACTCCACATACTCATTCACCCATACTGGGACACTTAAACGACAGGTAACCTAATGCCCATGGGAGGAAACCCGAGGACATTCATGCAGATACGGGGAGAACATACAAACTCTACATAGATGGCACTCCGGCCAGGAATCGTATCAAGGTCCTTGGAGCTGTGGCGCGACAGCACTATCCAGTGCAGCACAGTGCCAGACTGTACAAAATGTACAAAACAATTCTCATAGAGAGAGATTGGATTGAAAGGGTTGGTTTGGGTGGGGGGTTGTTCTGCTATTTCCGAAACCCTATATAGTACAACGTATGTGTCTCTATAAACCTCTTCTCAATACTCACAACGGCCACAATGGTCGAATAGATGAAGTCAGCAGATGCAGGATGAAAGAGTCAGCAACGTTTGCGCACCAACCAGTCTAGCCATCATTGGTCTCAAAGTTAATAAACGATTGGTGCCAGTGCTTTTGGAGGATTGCCCGAAGTCTCGTACAGTCCTGTATCATTCCCATTTAAAGTGATCTTGACAGTTGCTTCTTGTTGCACGAGCCCTCCGCACGAGCGCGCTTTGGATACTGCGGGTGAGGAAACTCTCCAGAAGAGCCTTTTGAGCATTTTCCTGAACTCCCTGCGCATCAAGCAATATAGGACCGGGTTCAGACAGCTATTGGCGTGAGCGAGACAAACGGTTAAGGGGAATACGTAAGTGTGAACCATGTAGTACGATTTGTCCCAGCGCACCGCGTTAAGTTTGACGAGCACACCCCAGAGCGTGATAGCATGATTGGGCATCCAGCAGATGAAGAACGACAAGACCACAACTGTCACGGATTTGGTGACTTTAGTTCGCCTGCGCGGGCGATTACGGGAGGCGACGCTCTTGCGCCGAACGAAGCGCAACAGGAGCGCGTTGCAGATAGACAGTGTGACCATGGGCAGGATGAAAGCGAGCACAACTTTCTGGAGATGATAAAGGGCTAGCCATTGGTGGCCATCCGGAAAACGAAGCAGACACAGACGCTCCCCGGCCACCACTGTCACTGTGGCGAAGGCGGAGGTTGGCGCAGTGGCGAGGCTCGCCAAAACCCAAAGCGCAGCGCATACGCTCTTCACTGAGCAGAACCTGCGCCTCCCGCCGCCTCTCAGCCCACATGCCACCGACCAGTACCTGCTCACGCTCATCGCTGTGAGGAAGAACACGCTGGCGTACATGTTCATCACCGTGACTGACAGCACGATCTTGCACATGGCGTTACCAAAGGGCCAGCTGAAATCCAGCGCAGCATCCGCAGCCCAGAACGGCAGCGTAAGAACGAACTGGAAGTCCGTCACGGCCAAGTTCACGACGAAAAAGTTAATGACGGATTTCTTCCTACTCCCACGCTTGGTCTTCATCAGGAAGAACACCAACAGGTTACCCACCAGACCGACAGCGCACACGGACGCGTACACCGCGGTTATAATGATCCGCAATATCAGACTCCCATCTGCGCTCAGGTCGATATCCTCCAGACTGCTGAACTTGTGCTGCTGGGTCGCACTCCTGTTTGAGCTGTGGTTCACAACCTTCTCCATTCTGTCGTAGGTGCTTTGTGCAGTCCGGCTCTGTCCATCGGTTTTACTGTCCGTTGAAAATGCATCTAGATCAGCGGACAGTTTACTTCAGTGGCATGTATCAGATGCTCCGTGACGACTGGCTTTTTATAGGTTTAGGTAAGATCGCACCCGTTAATGGACTCCCGCCTTTAAAGACAGGAGAGTGGACAAAGTCTTGTGATTGGCATTTCACTCTGTAAATAGCTCAGCAGAGACACAGACAGTTACGCATGAGTCACAAAAACGCCACAGACAATTAGTTTTGAATCCCACTGCTAATACAATTTATAAGGAAACAGGTGACTAACGATTCTGCTCAATGACTCAGTCTGTATGACAAAGTTCAACCAGTTGACCTTAATGTGCGCAACCAACTCCTCACAAACTTTATAAATGGGCTGTTTAAATAATAGTCAGTATTTAAACAGTAGTGTTTTTCATATTCGAAGGTAAAATGTGTCTAATAATGTCACCGAACACAAACCTATTATTTAAATGAAAAACAAATGGACCAGCACAAAAGTATGGCCAATGTCAAAATGTCCAAATCTGACAGAATGAGGCTCATTTGCCACATATAAGACATTTATTGGATGTAATGTGAAAGCTGTTCAAACTGGAAGAGAAAATGTCCAATCTGGCTTGATATTTGTTGATGTCATGAAAAAGATAACTAAATTTCACCAACTGCTGGTGACACAACAGGTTCTGGTGCTGCACAGGTCCCATCCTATAGTTTTCGCTTACTGTCTAGAGACTGACATGTACTTTCCATATTCGTGGGGCTCCCACGTACAATTGGATGAATTGAATACTCCAAAATATCCTTAGTCATGAATTTGTGTGATGCCCTGAAATGGTGCAGCAACATATCTAGGTTTTATAATACGTTTTTCTTTATTTTCGCAATTTTATTTACCATACAGTTAAATGTAAGGTAATAAGTCTTGAGGAAATATAGTAATACAAATCAACTGATTGATGTTGAGATATATTTACTACCAGAGCTCAGTGAATCATTGATTTTGGCAGTAATCTGTGGTGGTGTTAAAGATAATGACTGTAATATGCCGCTGATCTGCAGTAGAAGATGAGGTGATCTTTCTAAGAGCCAGTTCCACTGTAGTGTTTGATGCCTTTGGCCACTTTTTCCTACTGGCGTTTCACTATTTTCCTGCGTTAATGATTGTTACAACACAAAAATGGAAACCTTTCCTGCAAAGAGGTCCCTTGGTACCCAGATTACCAGCAATCACTTTGCAATTACTATTGCACGCACTGTGACAGCTGCATTTACTTAGTATTCTGTTTGTTACCACAAAGTTGACACACTGGCTTAATTAATATTTTTTTCAGTAAAAAAAACACTTTGCATTGGCTATACATGCCTATACAAACTTGACTATGTATCTTTATTTTCATTTTAGCAACCACTCTTATCTAAAGCGACTTTCAATTGACACAGTCTTACAAGCAATTGTTGGTTAAGTGCCTTGCTCAAGGACCCAACCTCCAGTACCTTAACTGCTGTGGCAGAATTGATTTTTTTTGTTACCATTATCCTTCAAGTAGAAATGGATACATGTGAGAGAAATATAAGATTTTCAGTAGGTGTGTCCAGACCTTTGACTAGTACGTTAGATGTGTGGCTTTAATTAATTAATTAATTAATTCAGTGTAGAAAATTGGAGTTAACTTTGAGTTCCAACCTATTGAATGCACTGTACATTCTTGTCCACTAGAGGGTGCAGATGATGAACTCATAAGCTGTGGACTTGCAGTAAAAATGACTAAAGTAGCACCGAATCCTTAGGTAGATAGCGGTTTCAGTGGTGACACAGAGGGGAAAAACTAATTATGTTCATCTCAACACGCCAATTATCACCAGCAAATTCAATCTGAGTTGTAAAATGTGGTAAGTTTGTCAAAAAGAGAGATGTTTTTCAGTTTTTGCCTGTGGCGTCGATAGGGTTAAACACTCGACGCCATGGGATTCTGTCTGAAACATCCACGAGCACAGCGGAGTTTTAGATGGGAATTTACTTTCATTCGGCTAGCAAGAAAAGGAAAACGCGCTGTGCAGTTGTGTTCATGTGTAGTGCTGATGGTGGGTTTGAAAGCAAACGGAGCATCAGAGAGAGAGGTTCAGTCGGATATCGCATTATACCTTGCTCACGTGCAGGAAAAAGGCGCACAATTACATGCGCATTTTAACTGCAATGAATCAACCTACCTATAAATGAATGATTACATTCCATGAAACACTGAAATGACTTTTTAAGGAATATTTGGGAGTGCTTCACAGCCCACACATATTAATAGCTATTAAAAAGTATTGGCGCCTTCATCAAATGAAATAAATGCTAATGATAAAAAAATAATGTATGTCAAGATGACATGAGCCAGGAGCAGCCCAAAAGCGGCATCATTCTACATGGCTTGTTTCTGACCCCTTTCCCCTTACACAGCTGGCTCATCTTCATTCACTCTGTTGGTCATAAGGTCATATTACCCATCCCTATACCCATGTCCCTCATGTTGATATTGCTGGACCCTTTTTGACCATGACCCTGGATGTTTCAAAACCCTGGTTGTTGGTCTGCTTTTGCCACATTATCTTTCATTTCTGGTGCACAGTATCTCATCCTTTTTGTCTGCTGACTCACAGTTACAGGCACCGTGATTGCCTTTTCCAAAATAATGTTGCTCAGCAACCATGTTCATTATGAAACGAGACGAGCTTTCAACGTCACGATGACCTTTTTATTGGCGTAACTTGGTAACTCTAAGAGTACTGTACGTTTTCAATTTTGCATTTTGAACAGCTCCTGACCTTCTGTCCACATTCAACAAAAAGTGAGCTCTTTTGTGCAATGTAGGCCATTCCACTTCCAGTATAGCATGTTTTTTTTTATTAAACAGCTTCTGACCTTCTGTACACTAGAATGGAAGTGTCTTTTGTGCATCTTATGATTTATCAAGGTTTTGTAAGAATAGTGGATTAATAGATTAACAATTCAACAAGTACACTTGTATAACATCGACTATCACTAACATTATACAGGTACCCTTAAACAGAGTTGTTACAATTAATACAATCTTACAAGATACAATACAAAAACTACGGATAAGGATCTGGCTCAAGGACCCAGTAGTAGCTTGGGACTTAAACCGTCAGCATTCTGGCCAGTCTTGTACCTTAACCATTACTGTCCTCAATGTTTGCCGAAATATCATTAAATTGTGTTCATTCACAGCGTTTAAGTGCACTTTCAAAGTCTTTGAATAGATTCAGAGTGACAGTGGCTTAACAGAGGTGGCTTGGCAGAGCCTAGAAATAAATTCACAACCCATGACTAGTCAGCAGCCTGAACCACTTAGCCACAGTACATAACTTTGTCACTCATTTGTTATATTTTCAGCTTACCATTGACATCTTTGGGTCACCATTGAGCTTGGGGAGCCAACCAGACAAAAAACTAATCCCATGTGCCATTTTCACCCAGATACTTGTTTGCATCTAATTTACCTTAATTACAGCATGACCTCTGTATCACCAGTGTCTTAAGAATGAACGTTTGCCAATATTAACCCACAAATGTTTGTTTCCTCAGTTTGGGAGGGCATATTTTGACATTTCACTTGTTCACAATAAACCCACAAGACTTTGATGAGAATGCTGTTGTGTGCAGTGCTATTGAAGAGTCCTTTTGCCACTCTTGTTCTGTTTTACACAACACGATCTTTTCTGAGATTGGCCAACCACTGGCTAGAGTTTTATCTAGGTGTGCACCTTGTTGGCATTGAAATACAAGATGCTCAAATTGGTGTAATTATGTGTGATTCCAAAGCGCTTTCTCTTTGTTGTGATTTGGAACATTATCGCCACCTAGTGGGAATTTAATATGTAGCACAACTTGAACACTTGGAGCAGATAAATTTAATTACCCAAGTCTCTAAATTCTAATAAGAATCTAATAAATCATACAAAGCTGACCCTCGTTTATGTTGCAAAAACAAGATTTTCAGATAAAAAATGAATCGCTGCTTAGGATAATTATAATGGTTTTATACTACACACACTATGGCCAAATATTTGTAGACACACTTTCCAGTTAATGATCTGTTATTTCAGTCACACTCATTGCTGACAGGTTCATAATGAGAAGCATACAGATATTGAATCTGTGTAGGAGATAGACTCCCATTAATGAACTTTCTGCCCTCCTTAAATAAAGTTCATAAAGACATGTTTGCCAGCTCTGATGGAAAACATGGCTGGGTTGCACAGAGCCCTGACCTTAACTCCATTAGACACCACTGAGAGGAACTGAAACGGCAACACTGAGTCAAGTCAACATAAGTGCTAGACCTGATAATCATGTTCCTAGAAATATACTACAAGCCTTTGTGAAGGACGGTGAACGGTGAAGGACGTTGCAGCAGCAAAGGGGAGGACAAAATCCAATACCTTTGTTTTGGTTCATTTTTAGTCAAGTCAAATGATGTATCACTCTTACAACAGAACAAGGCCTTAAAGCAGCTTTATCAGTATATAACCCACAGCCCCAAATGAGCAAGGTTAGGGTTACAGTCACAGAATCAAATAAATTAAACTAATTATTACAAAATGAAAATTACAACAAATATTACAAATAAGGACAGCACAGTGGCTTGCTGGGTAGAACTGTCGCCTCACAGCGAGAAAGTTCTGGGTTGAATCCCAGGTGGAGCTGTTTGGTTCCTTTCCTTGTGGAGTTTGCATGTCCTCCCCATATCCATGTGGGTTTACTCTGGGTGGTCCAGTTTCCTCCTACGGTCCCAAGACATTCTTTAGATTAGGTGATTACACTAAAAGTGGCCTGAGAGTGTGCGTCCTACTATTAATTGGCGCCCTGTCTAGAGTTGTGCCTGCCTTGTGCCATATGCTGCCAGCTAGGCACCGGCTCTCCCGCGACCCTGTCCAGGATTAAGTGGATACAGTGAATGAATGACTGAATATTACAAGTATAACATTTTAAAGAAGTAATAGGTTACAATGTTAAATGTAATACATAAAACACAGAATAGACGCAAATCTGTGGCCATTGCTTAGTCCAGGATTGCAGGATAACATGCCTAAATGCAGATGGAAAGTCCAAACCAACTAAGACCAGCTTGACATCTGTGCTGTTTCATTACATTATGAGGAATAAAAGAGCGGTAGACTTGTGCTGTGGTAGTAATGTAATGGATTATGATCACCGATTTAATAAAAGCTCCAGGGATCTAAATCTAACAGCAATATACTGGCCTTAGGGCCCCCAAAAGTACACCTATACTACTTTGGAAATGTGTGCATAGCCCTTCCAAGTTCAGAGCATCAATAATGGAATTGTTCTTCAGTATTCATGTGAATGAATGGCACCACAGTATGGAGATTTGGTTGATTTCTTTGTCCTTTAAGGCCAACCCTCAAAGCCATAGCCCTCCCACACACACACAGGCCAAGAGGCGGTTCTTGAGCAGTTTTACAGGGGGAAGAAAGGCTTTAGTCCTGTTTGAGAGTAGCAGCTGAAATGCAGCTGTGTTGCCAGATATGTGCTATTTGTTGTTATAAGATTGGGCTGGTGGTACAATTGTGCTACCTTAAGCACAGTATATAGTTTCTTGCAAGACAACTACATGCAGTGAGGGGCAAATGTTTGAGAACATTAGTGAAGATGCTTCTCCAGTACAGGCAGGATGGAGTGGGTGGAGAAAAGTGTCAGGAGTGCTGTGTGACAAAAGGGTCGCAGAAAAAGTGAAAGGAAAGATTTATAAGAGAGTAGTGAGACCAGCCTTGTTGTAGAGACAGTGGCACTGACAAAGAGACGAAGCAGAGCTGGAGGTGGCAGAACTTAAGATGTTGAGGTTCTCTTTAGGAGTGTCTAGGGTGGACAGGATTAAGAATGAGATCATCAGAGGGACAGCACAGGTTGGAAAATTGGGAGACAAAATTCGAGAGGGAAGACTGAGATGGTTTGGACATGTGCAGAGGAGGGATAGTGGATATATTGGTAGGAGGATGTTGGAGATGGAGCTGCCAGGCAAGAGACGGAGAGGAATACCAAAGAGGAGATATTTGGTTGTGGTAAATGAAGATATGCAGGGAGTTGGGGAGAGAGTAGAGGACGTGGCGAACAGGGTGAGGTGAAAACGTTTAACTCGCTGTGGTGACCCCTGATAAAGGGAGAAGCCGAAAGGAGAAGAAGAAGAAGAAGAAGAAGAAGAAGTGAAGATGCTTCTCCAATTTAACACTATGAGTCATGTAACCAGCATAATTTGACTGAAAAGTGAAAAAAAATCTGACCCCTTATTGCTGTTATGACACCGTGCACTGATCCATACTGCAGCCTTCTTCTGATGTTACTGTGCCTTCAGCTGTCTTTAAGTTTCCCATAAATGCCCAGTGGAGGTTAGGTTAGGTGACCATGGAGGAAAGTCCATGACAGTCAGATTCACTGACATCATTATACTGATTATATGAATTGTAATGAAAAACACTGGAATAAAATCTCAAACTTCTGGCCCTGCTGTATTTATAATATATTGCCATTGGTAGACCATGATAGACTGAAAAAAATATATTAATAATGTAGACAAGGGTTATGCAAATCTTTAAAACTATCCATCTTACACGCAAATATTCACTTAACTTTTACAATTGATCGTCTTTATTTTAGCAAGACAAACATGCAATCAAACATTTCCAGGATGACTAACATTTATAAATCATGGCTGCTCTTATAAAAATAATGTCTAGACAATATCCCCTGATCACAGCAGCACGGTTCAGCACAGTGCTCCAGCACTCAGGATCATTTCCTGCCACAAACAGGAAAACTTGCGGTTGGAAAATCACCCCATGAGTATTAGTTGCTTTGTATACGTGAAGTTTGGGAAAACCAAGTGCATTGTACTTAGATCAAATAGCCCGATGTGTTATGACTCAGGCACAATATGGAACTGTTTCTGTAAAGCATGCTGCTTTTCACTGGGAAAACTCACTTTGTACTCTCCAGTACAATTTCATCCACTTCTTTTTGTTCTGCTCATATTTATCATTTGAGCAGTTACACCATTTGGTCTGTGATATACCCATATGTTTATACAAGTTTATGTAAGAGCCCAGTAGAGTCCATGCTTGCAAACATGAGGCAACCTGGTACTGGGAAACCTCTGGGTCAATGAGTCGATCCATCATTGTATTTCTTTCTGTAGTGGTACTGTATATTTTTAATTCATCATTTTAATTCATCATTGGGCTGGTTGGACCCATAAAAATGACAAAAGAGATCGCCTTAATATCTCTCCTGTTTCTGCTAGACAGTTGTGGGCTCACATGGAAAGAATTGAGACTTTAAGTCTCCTGTTTTCAGGTTTGTCTCTTGAGCAGAAAGAAGTCAGTGATCTCGCACATGTCTCTCCTTGAGCTCTTAGTATAGGCTCTATCATCAGTTTTATAAATGATACAAAGACAGTTACTATCTTGTACAGTATTCTACTAAATGTTTTCGTATTGTGTTTTAATCAATATTTTGGTGTAAAATAAAACACTATGTGCAAAGTATCTAAACTATTATGTGATGGTGGTAATGTCCGGTCAGTGCCCATTTCAGTCAACGTCCTGTTTGACAGACCGTAATGCTGAAGTTGAACAGCACATACTTGTATTTTCCAGACATTTGGATTTCGGTTTTCAACTGCACTTATTGAAAGAGAACAAATTAAGTCCATAACAAACATCAACAGCAGCTCTATGTGTCAAAATCCATGGGAGACATTATTACTGTCTAAAAGCACTAGTTGACTGGACTCTGCAATCTGGCAACCCTGCCTAGTCCACGCGTAAATCGCCTTGGGTTTTCATTGCGGTTTGGCAAAGTTGCAAAATCGGGTTGGCTTTAAGTCGTGGGATGGAAACCTTTAACCCAATCTGGCAACCCGGGTGCAGTCCTGGGACGGCAGCTTCTCCGGCGTCTGCTCGCACTGGTCAGGATGAGTCCTGCTGATCGGAGCTAAAAAGTTCAACACAGCTGCATCCTGCGCCATGGCTTCGTCCAGTCTGTGTTCTCCATTAACGCAAACGATCGGGACACGAAATGAAAGGCGCTTAAAATGACCTCAGATTAAGCAGAAGGATTAAGACAGCGTGAGATGTTGATGATGCCCTCGCAGCGCGTTTTGTGCGTGTTTGGATCGGCCTTCTTCCTCACAGCTGGACTGCTGGCCGTTGTTGTTGCAGAATCCTATGCAGAACCTGATGCACTGGGAGAACTTACGGGTGAGTTACAGCACCATGTGGGCAGAAGTCGGGCAGACCTGAATGAACATGCATCTGCAGATGAATAGATCCTGCAGAGAGCTGAGGCGCTGCTTAGACGTGATTTTAGCGCTCACGAACTCATTTTATAGCTGTCTTATCCTTCAGCCTCATACACAGAGGTGCAACCTGGAAATGATATCAAGTCTGAGATAATGCTTTCTCACAACGCCCTTCTTTTTTACTTTTTCTGAAGTTTGCCAAGTGTCACCTTAAAATAAAATGTGAGTAAGTAATAATTAAGCTGGTCAGTGTTATACTCTAGAATTACACCCTGAGACTTGGTGGTGTGGACTGGACGCAGTTTAACAATGCCCAAGACTTTACCACAATTTCCTTTGCCTAAGTTTGCCAACAGCGCCAGAAAATCCATGGTTTATACAATCCTTGTCCAGGCTATTTTATCCCAATTCTGGTTGACTGGAAGGTTTTAATTATTGTTCTGACTCTAGATATGGGTATTTTCAGATGAGAATCTACTTTTTATAGTCATTCCCTCACTTATAATAGTCAACACAATTTTATTTACATTGTCTAATCTTTCCTATGTTGATTACTATGAGAGTTTTACCTTTGTGTCACCTCATATATACCCCAGTGAAATAGGTAGTTATAGATTACTGCTTGAAAGTTCCTAGACACTCTGAAAAACTCAAAGTAAACCATAAATGGAAAAATGCTTAAGTTAGGTGTGCCAATAATTGTGGCATAAGTGGTTTTGTTAAAAATAATACATTCTTGTTGAGGTACTTTTTGCAGACTAAATTTACTTCAGGTAAAGGTTCGATTTGTCATTTATTCAGTGTGAGATTAAACTTATTCACCAATGTTTTGTATACCTTTTCTCATCCTTCACATAGGTGCCAGTAATTATGAAGGGAACTGTATATACTGCATATGTATTATACTAACTGTATATAATGTATATACTGTATGTGTATATAAACCTACAAGTATCTCAGGTGTTCACAAGTTCACAAACCTCTGTTTATTGGTCAGTCTATGTGCCCATCCTCACATGTAGTCATGAGCACTGGGTAGTGAACAAAAGAATAAGGTTGCAGGTACAAGAGGCAGAAGGTCCTATGTCTTGCTTGCTGTTCATGACAGGGTGAGGTATTTGTCAAACTAGAGTAGATTCGCTTCTCCTGTGGAACAAAATGAGCCAGTTGGGGTGGTTTGGGCATCACACAAGGGCATACCCTTGCCAAGACAGACCCCTGGACTGACCCACACCCAGTAGAGGGATTACATCTCACAGTTGGCTTGGGAACGTTAGGAGCTGGAATCTATGGATGGGGATACAGAAGTCTGAGCTAATCTTCTCAGCCTGTAGACCCAATTTTGACTATTAAATTAGTTTGGACGATTTAATGACTTAATTACTAAGCGTTCTTATGCGTCCTTTGATTGCTTTGTACTATGGTCTAGAATCTGTATTTGGTCATGCATTCTCAGCAGTTCTCAGCAAAGCTCAGCAGTTGAAGGTTAAGGGTTTTGTTGAAGGACCCGAGTGAGGCAGATTGGCAGAGCAGGTATTCCAGCTCTCAACCTTGAGATTGGTAGTCCAGAGCCAGGACTAGCCTTAATAGTATAGGTGTGTGGTGATTTCTTTTTTACAAACACTCCAGAAATGTTTGTAAGACATTTGTCCCTCTGTCGCTGTCTACTGGTTCCTGACATCTGGATCAGTATTGAGCAATGCTTTCAGTTCAAGTACCATCCTACCGATCACATGGGGTACCACAGCAACCACTTGATAACCTCCTAACACCATAGCAACATTTTGAAATACCATAGCAACTGCCTAGCAACCACCAAAAACCACTAAACGGCACCATAGCAACCTCCTATAGACTTCTTAGAAACACCTTAGCAATCACCTGCAATACAATAGCAACCACGTAGTAACACAATAGCAACCACCTGGGAAACCATAGTAACCACCTGGGACACTAGCCACCACATGGGTTACCATAGCAACACCATAGCAACCACCTGGGCCACCTAGCAACCATGTGGGACACCCTAGCAACCACCTACCAACAGCATAGCAACACCATAGTAACCAGCTGGGATACCATAGCAACACTGTAACAACTGTGGGACACCATAGCAACCACCAGGGACACCTTAGCAACTACATAGCAACACCATAGCTCCCACCTACCAAAACTGTGGCACCTTATTGACAAAGTAGCAATAGCAACTGGAATCCACTTTAGCTGTTTCCTTCAGGAAATGCACTTTTCTAGTTATCTATTATTATTAAAACATTTACAAGAAAGGCTACTTGTAAGTTTTTCCACTAAGGTCTTGATTTCTACTACAGGTAGCACTGCTGAGGAACCGCTCCAGTACGAGATTGTTCACCCTCAGAGAGTGGATTCAGCTGGATCTTTTGTATCAAACCTTGTGTCGCATCGTGTGAGTCGAGTTCGGAGGAGACAGACCGCTGAAAGCACTGAAACCTTGCCTCATGTTTTCTACCAACTCCAGTACGGTGGTCAGGACTTGCTTTTCAACCTCAGCTTGAACCCTTACCTGTTAGCACCAGGCTTCCTCACAGAACGGCGACATGGGGGCCTTCGTGGCTCCACGTTGCATTCTAAAGGTCAGTCTGTTTGCTACTTTCTTGGAGAGGTCAGGAGCGACTGGGCAACCGAGGGTCAAGCAGCCATTAGCACCTGTGATGGACTGGTAAGTTGGCTGAATGTCAAATGGATGCTGCTGCAATATGAAAAGACTGAGCGTGGTGTGATTTGGATCGTTGTAATATAAGTTATTCTGGTTATTGCATCTAACAATAATGCTCAAACTTGTATCCTGGTTTATGAACTTATTTCCATGATTACTGTTTTACAGTTATATGTAAAAACACCTCAGTGCTGAATAATAACTAAGATTATACGTATTACTTTAATTGTTTTTGGGATTACAGACATAACGCAAAGTTTTGGAAATGCACAGGTCAGGAAAAATTAAAGAGTTACTGCTTTTGACTTGGAAGTGCATTCATAATAACTGGGTTAAAGGGAAACCCCGGGGTTTCTCAGTGGTATAAGTGACCTGTTATTTGTAAATATGGAGACCATTTATGGAGCCTTTGCCTGATGAGCTTGCAGATATAATGTTAAAGGGGTATTACAGTGGAAATCCCCCACAATGTACAGTGCTGTGCAAAAGTCTTAGGCCATCATTAGATTTGTTGTTTTAGCCATGGTATAATGACTATATACTGTCAATGATTGGAGCCAAAAATTTCAAACTTGGATCTGTCCATAATAATCTTTTCCACTGACCTTCATTACAATCTTTGTGAGCTTCAACACATATTAGCCTTTGTACCCTTAAAAAGTGTTTTCTTGGCTGCTATCCTACCTTACTAAAAAGACCATTCCTGATCAAGCTACTTGGGTTTTGAAGGGTCAACCTGACATCCAGTGAAGCTGCCAGATGCTGCTATTGCTCAAGTGTAAGGGGAGGTTACACTAAATACTTGCCACTGTTGCCTATATTAGCTGTTTTTTCTGATTATTCCCTCCAGTTTTTTTAAAACTGCATGCAAATTTCCTGTATTTTCTGGGTTTATTCTAATAAAGAGACTGACAAATAATTTTATACGATTATTATACCATTAAAACAATAGTATATCTACTCTAATGGTGGCCTAAGACTTTTGAACAGCAATGTAGGTGGCATAGACATACACATAATGGAGTGTAGCACAACTCATGGGATTACCATGGTTTGTATTTATTTATTTATTTATTTTATTTCTATTTAGGAATTCTTGTTCAAGCTTCAGGTAGTGTAGATGCCTCATTGGGCAGGATTGTAACCAAAACCATCTTGTACATGTGATCATCCACATTTTATAAACATGCATGGAATAGACTTTGCTTTAACTGAGAACAATCTGTGCCAAGGAATCTAGGTATGAAGCCTGAATAGAATTTGGGGATGGTGTTGATATATTGACCTACAATAAATGTAATATACATTGTTTAATACTGCAGTATTATCGGCATGTCTGCTGAAACATGGAACAGGTCTATTTGTGCTGAAGTCACCCAATGTTTTCCTTCCTTAGATGCTTTATATAGCCTGAGGGAAAGTCCAATAGGGAGTTTATGCCATGGATTTATGAGCCTTGTAATTAGTGCCAGTTTGAACTAACCTCGTATTCTCTGCAGACAGGCTTGTTCAAACTCTCCGACGAGGAATTCTTCATCAGACCAGTGGAGCAGCCACAAGGAGAGGCAGAGCCACAGGCCCATGTCATCTATAAGCGACATACTACTCAGGGAAACAGCCAGCTGGTGCAGCCTTTGCATGAGGGCAGCACATCCAATGGGACCTGTGGAGTCAAAGGTGAAACATCTGGACATTTAACTAAACATCTGCACTAATTTTGCTCAAAGGCTAGACTTACTAAGCTGTTTGTCTTGTTTATAATCCAGGTTACATTTGACCCTTATGAAACTTAACCATTGTTTTACCATGTTTTTTTTGGTGGAAAGAAAACCATGCATGGTTACTACAATATTTCTACCATGGTTTTAAGTACTGTAGTAAAACCATGACAGATTCATAGCATACACATAATTTCCATAAGATAATTTAGTAGTTCGTAGAATCATAGTTAACTATGTAGTTTATAGTTAGTTCTAGTTGAACTATGTGTATACTATGAATCCACCATGTTCCTTTGATAAAACCATGATAGAGATACCACAGTAACCATTCATAGTTTTATTTTCGCCAAAAAACAAGGTTAATTTTATCTAGCAGATTCTCTTATCTAGAGCAACTTACAAGTGAGCTGAATGGTTGAAGCTTAAGGGAAAAGACCAATGGCACTTTGACAGAGATTGGGTTTAAACTTGCAACCTGACTCCCAAATTGGTTGGCACTAAAATGAAGAGAAATAAAATAAAATGTCTTCCTCATTTTAGCTCTTTATGCCACTTTGTGAATTTATTTGCCCTTAAATTGTATAGATGTCCTTTATTTAAGACAATGCATGTGGTGGTTGCACTGATTTTAAGATCTTGATGAAAGAACGACATGATTTTTAACACTGCTTGTCCACTGGTCTACTTTCATAACACGTTTTTGCCAACTAGGGGACATTGAATCCGAACTACGCTTTAGTTCTCAGAAGAGTAAAGTAATGTTTTTGCTTCAATCCAAAAACGTTCACATTCCTGAAAATAGGTTTAACATATTGAGAGTGCCAATAAGAAACTGATAATACAATGACTCCATATACAATGAATACAATACAATGAATGAAAATTGTGTTTTCGAACACATATTTTGAAGTAGAAACCAATCTGGGTTTTCTCAACTTAACATTACGTAAGATTTTTGAATGCACCCAAGACAGCAGCTGAAGCACAGGGCTCCAAATACAGCCAGGTGTTAACAGGCTGTTAGCTCTGGTCTAGTATGATGTCATCCCAAAAGATGAGGGCTGGTGCTAATAGATCCCTTAGTGGTTCTCAGAGAGGAGAGAGGTACTGATTGGCATGTTTACTCCTGCAGATTCTCAAACGAGGCCAGATCAGTTTGGGAGAAAGCGAGAGCGCTGGGAAAGACGCCACCACCGCAGGAGACGGCGCTCCATCAGCAGGGAGAAATGGGTGGAGACTTTGGTGGTGGCCGACCCAAAAATGGTGGAGTACCATGGCAGGAATGGGGTGGAAAGCTACGTTCTAGCTATCATGAACATTGTGAGTATATCCGTGATGGTGCTGTTGGTATTACATACAGTACTGTGCAAAAGTCTTAGGCCACCATTAGACGAAATACATTGTTTTGTGTAGTTACCATATATAATTATTTCTCAGTCTCTTTATTAGAATACATCCAGAAAATACAGGACATTTGTATGCAGTTTTACAAAACAGAAAATATCAGAAAAAGCAGCTTCTATAGGCTACAGTGGCAAGTATTTACACTTGTCCAATAGCAACATCTTGCAGCTTCATCGGGATGCCAAGTTGACTCTAGGAGGTCACATTAAATACTTGCCATTGTAGCATATAGAAGCTGTTTTTCTTATTTTCTTTCATTTTTTTTTAAATACTGCATACACATTTCCTGTATTTCCTCATTGTATTCTTACAAAGAGACTGAGAAATAATTATATACAGTAATTATACCATTGCTAAAACAATGGTATATCTAATTTAGTGGTGGCCTTAGAGTATATGTCATCCACAATACACAGAAACCAATCCATCTTGATGACTTTACAGCAGTAGAGGGAGACTGGAAATGCAGTCTGAACTAAAGGCACTATGCTGTGCCACCAGTAGGTTGAGGGCTCAAGTCCCAGCACTGCCAACCTGCCACTGTTGAGATCTTAAGCAAGGCATTTCCCTGCTCATATTCCCAGCACTGATATGTCTAATAAGGCAAATACAAAGCACTTCTGTTCTTCTGAATAAGGGAGTCTGCCAAATTGAAAATTGCCATTCTTCCACACTGAGGTCAACCCACGTCCATATATGGCATGTTTGGTAGAGCAAAATATGGTTTGTGCTGTAATTTGTTTGTTGTAAATTGATATTGTTTGCCATTGTGCTCACAGGTTGCCTCTGTTTTTCTCCACAAGGCCATGTAATGTCTTTCTGTTGAACTGGATTCAAGTCAGCTGATGATGCTGTAATACCACTGCAGACACATTTCCCAAAAATAGGAGTTCATTCCTAACAATTGCTACTAAAGGGAATGTAAAAGGAAAAGCGTTGATGATTCTAAAACATTTCCATTACAGACACTTGGTTGGACGTGGAGAGGAAACATTCGATTTCCTCATTTTGTTTCTGAAGCAGCTTTTCATGATCTTCCTTTCTTTGTTCTACTATGTCATCTTTTTCTCATACAGGCATACCACTGCCCTGAAGCCCATTCTTTGCCTGTCTGTAACGTATCAGTCTTGGATTAACTGAAATGGCAGATAAACAGTTTCCTTAAGAGGGTCTAATAGATGGCATGTGTTGTAACTCCAGAGGTCCTAAAAAATACGTAAACTAGTTTTTTTTAATAGAAAAATTGTCCTCCATAGCCATGTTGAGTTGGAATCAAGCAGGAGAGAGAGCAGGATTTTATCTAACTACCGTGGGTGGAAGTGGGTGGAAATCATAAATACAAACAGTAAAGACTAAATCCACTTCTAAAGTTTCCAACCTCTCTTACCTCTTTTACAATAGCTGAATTTTAATGTTAGGTAACTACCTAAATATGTTTCTACTTGTATATTTATTAGTAACCTGTCCGGGCACGTTCAGGAATGATCTGACTTGCACACGTATGCACTGTTTTAGTCAGCAATATTTTATAGAATGTGTGATGGAAAAAATGTGGAGATGCAATGTCTCCATTATTTTGGCCTGAGACATCTAAAAAGTGTTGACAGTTTGGATAAACACTCTTGATATTTCTGTTTGAACATGAATATGAGCTTGATTGTTTCCATGGTTGTAGTCTCATAATTGCAGCCTTTGTGCAAGTTGCTCATCAGTTAATACCTTCCCCTGGTGTTGACTTAGACGCACAATATACACTCTGTAAATGTGAAGTCTGGTAAATCCTACTGTATTTAACAACCTTAAGTAGAAATGGCCTAAATTGTATAGTATTTAAGACAAGTACAAAAAAAAACCACAATGTAGTTTTGTGCATTTAAAAATTACAGCATCCACTAATATCCTTACCTAGTATTGATTTAGACACACATTCAGCACTGTTAGGTTTGTCAAATTAGTTATTTACTTTGACTTTAGCCTCTTATTTTACCCTCTTACATGGCCTAAATTGCTCAATCATAAGCTATGAAGTCATAATAAAAAACAATGTTTATTCCAGGTAGGATAACAGACAAAGGTTTTTTTTTTTAATTACTCCACTCCACATTTTGTCTTTTTGAACAAAAAGCCTTCCTTTATCTAAGCTTGGAATGTGCTTGGAGACAAATTAGACTGAATGAATGAATGAGAGCCTTTATGTGTTGCCTTCACATGATAGACTTTGGTCATCTGCTATACCCAGACAAGAGCAAAAAAAAATCTTCGATAACTCCCAGGAATTCAGATTCACAACACGCTTTGGATTTGTCTGAGGAGTGTCCGATGAGAAAGCATCTGCTTTTGGTTCGGTTCAAAAGATAAGCATTTTTGCAGTACTGTGTTGACTCATGTGGAACAGACTATATATATGTTTTCAGTTTGTATTCAGGTGGCATGTTTTAAGTGATCCCCTTGAAATCCCACATTCTTATGAGCTGTAAAAGTACGTAGGTCAGTTTGCTAACGCTTGCAGTCTGAATAATGAATAGTTTGCACTTATCAGTTGATAAATGCAAAGTATGGATTACGAATGGAACAGAAATGGGACTGTGGTAGCCTAGTGGTTAAGGTACTGGACTATGGACCAGAAGGTCCAGGGTTCAAATCCCACATCTGCCAAGCTTCCACTGTTGGGTCCTTGAGCAAGACCCTTAACCCACAATTGCTTGGATTGTAAGATTGTACCAATTGTAAGTCGCTCTGGATAAGGGCGTCCGCTAAATGCTGTAAATGTAAATGGTGATAAAATGAATAAGAACAACATGGTATTCTTATCCTGTATAAATATAATAAGTTCTCTCACATTTCTACACACAAATGGCCCCAGTTAAGGTTTGGTCATTTATTTTCAGCATATGTATTGTTAGAATTGAAAAACGAACTTCCTCTAACTGTTTAGCTTCACGGGGTGGATAGGAAAGAGTAGGTGTCATTGTCAGGGGTGGAAAAAACAAATAAAATGTTTATATAAGGAAAAAAACAGATAACCTCTCTTACTAACCCAAATCTTATTTCTTTTTCTTTTTCTAGATGTTACTTAGTTTAATATTTGTCTAATAGATTAGACAGACAAATTATTCAGACAGACAAATGATCAGATTAGATTTTTATACTAAACAGTCCTGCTACTGTTAAGAAATAGTGTTTCTGTGATAATCCCTGAATCTACTATTGATTAAATGTACAAATTTTAGTTTTATTTGGTTGCTTACATACTACAGCTGATTTTCCAAGCAAGGTAAACCACAGTGTGAGCCAGTTCTATTTGTTTGTCTCTAAAGCTTATTGCAAATCACTTCACACAAGTCTCCACATAAATAAAAAACGCACATGTTCAGTGTGATGAACTCAAATCATCAAGCCTGAACCCAATTAACACACAGTTCTCTCTGGACCAACAACAAACCTAACCACACTCCAATCAGACGTCCAGGTAGAAAAACAAGGCTTAATGGTGCGCTCATATTAAGACTCACACCTGTTCCAGCTGTTTGAACTGCAGCTATTTACAGGTTGTTCTTTGTTCAGTTAAATAAAGTTGTGTAGTAAATTATATCGAATGCCCTTTTGGCTTTTGATGTTTCTTGTGTGATAAAGCATCTCCTTTCATAAAGCTTGTGTGCTTTGAGGTATGGAGAGGCTACAAGTTTCTGGATCAGTTCATAGCGCTTGTCCAATGAGCCAGAAGCCGAATTATTAATAAGGTCATTGCTTACAAATGCAAATCATCTTTTGAGAAATCCAGAGATGAGGAACTGACGATCAGGGAAAAGGTCAGATTTGCACTAGGCTGAGCTCTTGGGTATTGCAACTGTCGACCAACTTCTTTACTGCAACCAGACGATTATGAAGCAAATCTACTGGGGATCAGTTGCAATGAATTAAGAAAGCCCAGCAGTTGGTAAAGCAAATATTTTGGTTAGTTGAGCAATATTCAGTAAAGTACTGTGTTGTGAGGGGCTTTTATATACACTCACTGATCACTTTATTAGGTACGCCTCATTGTTTATCGGTTCCACTTACCGTGTAGAAGCACTTTGTAGTTCTACAATTGCAGACTGTAGTCCATCTGTTTCTCTACATACTTTGTTCATCCCCTTTATTCTGTTCTCTAATGATCAGGTATTATTTGGCTGGTGGATTGTTCTTATCACTGCAGTGCCACTGATGTGTTGGTGTGCGATCTGGAATAGACAGAGCAGTGCTGCTGGAGTTTTAATACACTGTTCGCTCGCTGTCCCACATCTTTCCACCATGTGATAATGAAAATCGGGCTTATATCCTGTACACAGACCACACCAAAAACACTAAAAATGGAGACCAAATCCAAGTTATTGAGAATTTAATCATTTAATCTATTTGAGGTTCATATACTGTATACGTCTGTCCAGTTCCTCACCCACCCTTCATCTATCTGCACATCACTGATTGGTCTGTGAGTTGGTTTAAGACATGTTCATTGTGGTTTGATAGTTTTACTGATTGACTTTTGGACATAATATGAACAGGCTGTTTGTTCGGTAAAAGGAGTGAGCCGTATAAGTTGGTAATACTGTTTGTTAACGTGTCTTGCCCACTTTTCTTTCAGTACCTCACACCTATTATTTCTATTTTGTAGGATCAGTTCTTTAAGAACTGCTAAATATACAGCAGTAGGAGAAAGCTGGTCTATGTGCTTAAACATTTGACTTGTTTTTGGTATGCTGTTTTATCTGATCTGTTTTTCTTACAGATCTGGCTAAGCCATCATGGATTCTTCTTTTATTTCCCAGGTTGCAGGGTTGTTTCATGATGCTAGCGTGGGAAACGCCATCAACATTGTGGTTGTGCGTCTCATTCTGCTAGAAGAAGATGAGGTAAATTGAGACTGAACTGTAGCATACCGTTGGTGACATGTACAGATCTGATTCATGGTATTTTTTATATCTACAGGCCAACAGTTTTGCATCTCATGGCTCTCTTAGTATATACCTTGCTTTACCAGATTGACTAAGCTGTCTTGCTGTGAAGAATACATTTTCCGCAGAAGTCTTATTTGTAGGCCAGTTATGTAACCACGCATCTTGGCCCTGTCTGTAGAAATTGCTTGTTGAAGTATTTTTTATTGTTAATAGCCTGCTGCTGGAAGTGTCATTCCATTTATTGTTGTTGCAATCAGGAGGACTTGAAGATCACTCACCATGCAGACAACAGCCTCAACAGCTTCTGCAAATGGCAAAAGCGCCTCAATGTGAAAGAAGACGATCATCCAGTCCATCATGATGTGGCCGTCCTGCTAACAAGGTACTTGTGTGTAAGAGGGACAGCAATATTGAGAAAGGTCATAGGCATTCTATATTTTTCAGTTTATATTCTGCTTATTCTTTAGTTTTATTGCTCACTGCACTATGTAGTTATACAATTACTGACTGTAGTCCATCTGTTTCTCTACATGCTCTGTTAGTCCCCTTTATTCTGATCTCGAATGGTCAGGATGGTGCTGGCTGAGTGGTTAAGGCTATGGGCTATAAGGCCATAAGGCTATAGTAGAGGGGCTCCTAAGCTGCCACTGTCAGCTCCTTCAACAATGGCCTACTCTGTTCAGTTATACATTGTGTTCAATAAAATGTTCTGGCAAATGCATAGATATGAGTAAACTGGCTACATACACTATATAGACAAAAGTTTGTGGACACCCAAATTAGTACATCCATAAACATGGGTATTAATATGGCGTTTGTTCCACATCTTTGCAGCTACAACAGCCTTTGTTCTTCTAAAAGGTTGATTCTGATGTTAGACAATAAGTCCTGGCTCATTATTGCCATTCCAGTGCATTTTCAAGGTGTCTGAGTTGAGGTCAACATTCGCATTTACATTTACAGCATTTAACAGACGCCCTTATCCAGAGCGACTTACAATTGATACAACCTTACAATCCAAGCAATTGGGGGTTAAGGACCTTGCTCAAGTACCCAACAGTGGCAACTTGGCACAGGTGGGATTTGAACCCTAGACCTTGTGGTCCATAGTCCAGGACGTTACTCACTAGGCTACGACAGTCCCAGGTCAAGGTTCTGTGCAAGCCAGCCATCAAATGTGGCAAACCAATTTTCTATGGAGTTTGTTTAAGGACAGCAGGGTAGAAAAGTTCAACTGACCTGTTGGAAGTGGTAACCTCTAAACGTATGAGTACAACCCATTCTACTGCCATTGTTTGTCTGAGGAGAATCCAGAAATGTCTGCTTTATACCCTGTATTATGACTGTGTTACTGTAGCAGAGCGCAATAATTAAAGGGGTGTCCACAAACTTTTGTCTATAAAGTGTATCTTGCTATCACAATTTGTTCTAAATCATATTTCTTTGCACTGTCCATGTTGCACTCTGGCCTCTCTACTGATATGCATCTATCTAATAACTGTAAACCTTGAAGAAAAATAAAGTCAGTGTTTGTGTTTTATGGCCAATCACATTTAACAGTGAAATAGATGAACTTCTTTCCTACACTGTAAATGATCAAGACTGAAGCTAATCTCCACCTCTTCTGAACTAATACAAGAGAAGGACACATTAATCACCGTTTACACAATGGCCACAGACATTGTGCTGAAAAGGAAAATGCAGGAAAAGGCGTCAGCAGAAGAACAGATGTGAGAGAGAAATAAACGAAAATAATGGCGATTACATTCCGACTTTCATGGGCCTGGTCTGCCAGATGTTCAGGCATTGTATCTGCAGAGTAACCATGGAAAGTGTTATGGGAATGGAAGTGTAATTGAGATGTAAGTAGTGTGCCAGTGCTGAGGCTTCTGTACTTAACACAGGCATGTCTAACACTCATCTTTGGCACAGGAAAGACATCTGTGCTTCCAGCAACAAGCCCTGCGAGACACTGGGGCTCTCTCACGTGGCAGGAATGTGTCAGCCTCATCGTAGCTGCAGCGTTAATGAAGACACGGGCCTGCCGCTGGCCTTCACCGTGGCACACGAGCTGGGACACAAGTAAGTCCACCACTTTTCTGCTTGTACTGTAAGTGGAGAAATAGTTAAAGAGGTGATTTATGCAAACTAAACTGACTGACTGAATGGTAGTGGAATAGGAGATGGGAGAAAACATTGAACATACAGCCTACTTAACTGCAGTAGAATGAAGTGATACAAGAAAATGATTCTGAGATTCTAAAGTATTTGGATAGGGATTTTTTTTTTTTTGTGGTCATACAGTACTGTGCAAAAGACTGCTAATCTGAAGGTTGTAAGTTCAAATCCTGCTGCGGCTTGTTTTCACTGAATCGTTCAGAATCGTTCAGATTCAGATCTGTTACTGTAAATATTGTAAATATTGTATAAATGTTGGGAGTGTGGTAGCCTAGTGCTTAGTGCCTAGGACTAGTGCCTAGCGGTTAAGGTACTGGACTCTGGACCTGAAGGTCTGGGTTCAAATCCCACCTCTGCCAAGCTGCCACTGTTGGGTCCTTGAGACCCTTAACCCACAATTGCTTGGATTGTAAGACTGTATCCATTGTAAGTCAGTCTGGATAAGGGTGTCTGCTAAATGCTGTAAATGTAAATGTAAAGTACTGGACAATAGACCAGAAAGTCCAGGGCTTAAATTTCACCCCTGCCAAGCTGCCACTGTTGGGTCCTTAAGCAACTCCCAGTTGCTTAGATAGTAAGTCGCTCTGGATAAGTGCGTCTGCTAACTAATGTAAATGTATTGTTTATTTTAGCAAGATTGGGTATTATGAAAGAAAGTACCATTTCGTTCAGGATTAAGAGATCGCCAAGGTCATTAAAATTTCCATTGCTAATCACCACACGGCATTAAATATCTGCATGTCATAAGATTTTGCTTTTGTTTTGCTGTTACCAGGCAAACGCATTAGCATATCAGGTCTAAAGAGAGTGCTGTGGAGTGTTTAACTGGCCTAAAGAGATTACGCTGGGTCGTGTGCTTAAAATATAATGGACAAGCGGTGGAGTGTTTGGTGTTATTGGGCTGAGCACAGAAAGCGTCTGATTAAGCTTTACAAATAAGCCACAGTTATTAGAAATAGCAAGGGACATTTATGAATTGCAGATTACCAATCAGTATGTTAATGAGGAACAGTGTCTGAAATGGTGCCAAGGCCAGCTCACACACCACACAGTACTTAATAATAATACGTAATGCTTGTGGTGGTATTGAATGGACTTGGTCAGGATGTTTAACATTGTCTTCGGCATATAAAAAGGATTCTCTGGTGTCTGTCAGGAGGCTTATGTGCTACTTATACTGCCTTTAATAAATGTCTAAGCCAACAGCCCTTGGCGACAGAAAATCCCAGGTGTGTGTAGAATGCATCTCATTATCAATGGTTTCTCTTGATTGAGTTCGGATACAAGACAGTCATTTGCATTTCATATTTCCATTAACCGCAAGAGTTAAACCACGACACGCCATATGACACGAAAAAGATTTAGCAGAGCATGTAAATGCTGCATGAGCCTCACATTGTGGAGGAGTTAAAGCACTTAAAGTAGTTGAGTAAAGAACTGAAGATCCAGCATTGCCAAGCAGCCAATCTTGAGACCCTTGAGCAAGGCCCTTAAAACACAATTGCTTGGATTGTAGCTTGTAAGCTGGCTGTAAGTCACTCTGGATAAGAGCGTCTACCAAATGTTGTAAATGTACATTAACTCTACCCTTGCAGTGGACGTGGTGTACGTAGAACATGAAGCACAGTTTGTTCAGAGCCTACCCTAGGTCCAGTGATGGGATACCCCCCCCCTGGACAGGCCACCAGTTCATCACTGGGCATCACACCCTCAATCATTTACACCTGAAGCGATTTATAATAGCCAACCCATTGAATTCCCATTTATTGAGATGGGGAGAAATCCCACAAAGACATAGGGAGAACATGCCAATCTACACCCAGCTATTATTTGGACGAGGTTTTGACGACCATGCTACCTGCTGTGTCTACTGTGACTCTACATAAAATAACATACAACCCCAATTCCAATGAAGTTGGGACATTGTGTAAAACATAAATAAAAACAGAATACGATGATTTGCAAATCCTTTTCAACCTACAGTGGGGCAAAAAAGTATTTAGTCAGCCACTAATTGTGCAAGTTCTCCTACTGACAAAGATGAGAGGTCTGTAATTTTCATCATAGGTACACTTCAACTATGAGAGACAAAATGAGAAGAAAAAAATCCAGGAAATCACATTGTAGGATTTTTAAATAATTTTATTGTAAATTATGGTGGAAAATAAGTATTTGGTCAACAACAAAAGTTCGGCTCAATACTTTGTAACATAACCTTGTTGGCAATGACAGAGGTAAAACGTTTCCTGTAAGTCATCACTAGCCTGGTGCAGGTCTACAATTTCCTTCCTAGAGTCCTTCGACAGCTCTTTGGTCTTGGCAATGGTTGAGTTTGGAGTCTGACTGTTTGAGGCTGTGGACAGGTGTCTTTTATACAGATAACAAGGTCAAACAGGTGCCATTAATACAGGTAACGAGTGGAGGACAGAAGAGCTTCTTAAAGAAAAAGTTACAGGTCTGTGAGAGCCAGAAATCTTGCTTATTTGTGGGTGACCAAATACTTATTTTCCACCATGATTTACAATTAAATTCTTTAAAAAACCGTACAGTGTGATTTCCTGAATTTTTTTTCTCATTTTGTCTCTCATAGTTGAAGTGTACCTATGATGAAAATTACAGACCTCTCTCATCTTTCTAAGTAGGAGAACTTGCACAATCAGTGGCTGACTAAATACTTTCCTGCCCCACTGTATGTTAAATTGAATACACTACAAAGACAAGATATTTAATGTTCAAACGGATAAACTTTATTGATTTTTGCAAATATTCACTCATTTTGAATGTGCTGTTTGCAACGATCCAAAAAAGTTGGGACATGAGCATTTTTACCACTGAATGATGTTGGTTTTTAATGCAGTGCCGCCTGAGGGATCAAAGGTCACGGGCATTCAGTGTTGGTTTTCGGCCTTTCCGCTTACTTGCAGAGATTTCTCCAGATTCTCTGAATCTTTTGATGATATTACGGACTGTAGATGATGAAGTCCCTAAATTCTTTGCAATTTCATGTTGAGAAACATTGTTCTTAAACTGTTGGACTATTTGCTCACGCAGTTGTTCACAAAGTGGTGAACCTCACCCCATCCTTTCTTGTGAACGACTGAGCCTTTCGGGGATGCTCCATTTATACCCAATCATGACACTCACCTGTTTCGAATGAACCTGTTCACCTGTGGAATGTTTCAAACAGGTGCTTTTTGGGCATTTCTCAACTTTCCCAGTCTTTTGTTGCCTCTCTCCCAACTGTTTTGGAACGTGTTGCAGGCATCAAATTCAAAATCAGTGAATATTTGCAAAAAAAACAATAACGTTTATCCGTTTGAACATTAAATAGCTTGTCTTTGTAGTGTATTCAATTGAATATGGGTTGAAAAGGATTTGCAAATCATCTTATTCTGTTTTTATTTATGTTTTACACAACACAACTTCACTGGAATTGGAGTTGTACTACAATGAAATAAAAAACAAAGAAAGAAAAGCAACGGGAATAGAACAAAATCAGATGTCAGCTTTTCATTTATAAATACATTTTTGTAGAACGCTAAGTACGAAAAACACGGCGTTGTCTAACATTTCTATATGAATCCTATCTTCTACTGCAGCTTTGGGATTGAACATGACGGCAACGGCAACGACTGTGAACCGATTGGGAAGCGACCTTTCGTCATGTCCCCTCAGCTCCTGTATGGAACCTCACCCCCTAACTGGTCTCGCTGCAGCCGTCAGTACATCACCCGCTTCCTCGAGTGAGTACCACACTGCCTCATTTCTTGATTTCTCGGAGCGATCAGTCTTTATTCCACTTGTTTCCACGTTCCGCTCAGCTATGGGCACAATAATGCCAGTTTTAGATGGTCTGAGTTATAGGGATGTAACCGTAGAATGCCATAGGCTCTGACAGGAAGCAGTGATTGAAGTGTGTCTTAAGAAAATTGCTTCCCTGGTGTTTAAGATTGCAGTGTTTTTGTTTCACATGTTTTGATGGACTAGTAATTTCGGGACATTCTGTGGGAATAAGTGCTGCCAGGGTATATGGGTCGCAACTCTCCACAGTGCGCTCCATGCGTGGGCTGATATCTGTGTGTCGTGTGTATCAAGAATGAGGTGGATTACCGTGCTTTGGCTAGGGCTACGTTACTATTATGTTTGTGATTGCAGTGTCTCCATTTGGTTGCATACATTTATAGCCCTCAAATGTGCATTCATCGTTTTGTGAATTGACGGTGGTAGCCTAGTGGGTAAGGTACTGGACTATGGACAAGGAGGTCCAGGATTTAAATCCCACCTCTGCCAGGCTGCCACTGTTGGGTCACACAATTGCTTGGATTGTTGCTCTGGATAAGGGCGTCTGCTAAAGGCTGTCAATGTAAATGTTATGGGGACTGTGGTGGCCTAGTGGTTAAAGTACTGGACTATGAACAAGAAGGTCCAGAGTTCAAATCCCACCTCTGCGAGGTTGCCACTGTTGGCTTCTTGAGCAAGACCCTTAATCCATAATTGCTTGGATTGTATCAATTGTAAGTTGCTCTGGATAAGGGCGTCTGCTTTTTTAAAATATAAATGTGAATTTATAAAACCTCTTTTAGAGGGGTCCAATGCAGGGGTGATTTTTGGATCAGAGCTTTAAGAGGTGCTGAGTGCTCAGTGAGACCAGTCTCCCCCCTCTCTGTTTTTAACACACAACTAAACAAAAAACTGTACATTTTGACATAATTTTGGACTATCATTCCCGCACATTGCAAAGGAAGAACATCTGACCTTTTGGGAAACAATGTGACTGGAAAGACCAACAAATCTGAGAAAAAATCTGAGCCTGTGAGCCGCAAAGCTATCACTTGGTTTACAAAGTATTAAAGTATTAAATTGTATTGAAAGTAAAAGATAATGAGGGATAAACAATAAATTAAAAAGAAATAAAAATGTAAAGATCAATAAAGAGAGGCAACCCTAAGGGCATTATAACATTATAATATACTGTGTGAAACTATTATTTAGAAGGGGACTGCATAAAACACTGCTTTTTACTCATATTTTAGGGATACTGAGACTCAATTATGCATTTGAGGTGCAAAAAGTACGAATAGATCAGATTAGATTTTTTGAAGATAATGAGACATTTTGCGTGTCCATAATGTTGGAGTTGTCCAAATACTTTCCTCCATCTATCTTTGAACGAGGTCAACAAGTTGATAAGCATTAAGTGCTTACATCAGCGCAAAGGAAAGCAGCAGTTCATAGGGAGGACTAGTTCCATTTGGGCGTTATCTACAGATTATTGGCAGCATTTTAAGGAAAGATTGTCTATTGCACACCCGATCCTTCTTCCAGTGGCGTCGGCTGTCTGAAGGATTCTCCAGGCCTTTGGCTCTTGGCCCCGTTTCTCCCTCGTGCTGTGGCATGTGTGATGAAACACCACCTCCGTCCTCTGATGATGAACAGCACGCTGCACAATGTGCTGTTGTAGCTAGCTACTTGGATTTGACAGTTACTGTACACGCTGGTATTAATTAGGTCAGGAATGTGTAGGCGTAAAGTGGAGGCCTGGGGCTGTAGATAAACTTCAGTCTCACGTCAGATGTCCAGACGCCGTTTCTGCCGACGATGGGACAACGTAGCGATGATTTATAACTCAGATGATTTTCCTCTGCATGGAAAAGCTCTGCTTCTCAGCTAGTTTCTTCAGTAAAATGCTGTTTCTGCAGTGGTGGGAATGTTTGCTCTTGCTGAATCTGTATAGCATTTCCAGATAATCTGATCTGTATTCAAGTTACTACTGACCCCATGGCTTATTAGTTTACCGACTGTCTTTCTCCTCATGGTTTAAACATGAACCATTTCCTTTCTCCATCAGCTGCCAGCCCAGTCATTTAGCAGACACTTGTTACCCAGAATGACTTACAGTGTACAGTCTAAGCACTTGAGGGTTAAGGGGCTTGAACCCAGACCTTCTTAACACTATATTGTCTTGTTGTGGTTGGCAGTGACTGGTAGATGTTATAAACCAATTAGTCAGCTGTCTTGAGGTAGCTAGCTTAGTTGTTGTTAGATCAGTAGTGAGCAGAAGATCCAGGGTTCAAATCTCACCTCAGTCAAGCTGCCACTGTTTGGTCCTTGAGCAAGGCTCTTGACCTATGATTGTAGACTGTATCTTGTAAGACTGGATAAGGACGTCTGCTAAATGACATATAGCAGTAGTGTAGAGAAAGTGATTTTAGTGTGGCTTCCTGTGGTGCAACAGAAAATAATTGGCGTTGGCAATTAATGTTTAAGAGAGCGTGATTGGCAATGCTCTTCAGAACGAAACCAGCCGTCATATTTTCTTTCCATTGTCTACCAGAGAAACACTAAATAAAGTTCACATTTGCAGTTAGTGCTCTCTTCCAAGCATGTTCAGCTGCCCCATTCGTAACGATACAACAGCCTCAGCATGTTAACCCTCTTCCTCAGAGTTGGTAGATGTCATGGGAAGAACGAGCTTTTAAAAAGGTTGTTTTTGTCTATGTAATGCCCGACAAGAGCTAATAAGGAAGCTATCTTGGAAAGACTTTATTACATCTTTAATCATGAGGCAGAATACTGTCTCTCAGTTCCAATTATGGTGCAGTTAATACACTGTTGTCTTTTCAACAGGCAACAATTAATTCCCTAATCATGAGTGCGTACGGGTCTGGAGAGTTCGCCTTGCAAGCCATTGAAAAAAGCATTTATGCAAATGAATTCAAAGCCTTTTTAATTAGCCTGAAATTAGAAACGAAGGTCTGCTGCAGGGAATGGAGCATGATGGAACGACTGTCTCTGCTAATTAGTTTAGGTTAGCTCTTTTAATGATACACAAGACCAAGTCTGAATTAGTGGAGTCAGTGGAGAGCCACAGCTAAGATGAGGAGGCGGATATAACCTCACTGATATCTATTCCATGCACATCGTTGTTGCTGAACCTCTGCAGGCTCTACAGTTTCCAAAATGTTCTTTCAGCGATGCCAAGGTCGAAACTATAGAAACACCATTTACTGACTGTGAAATACTATGAATTTAAATCAGGCCAGAGCAGCAGAATGTTTTATGTTGATGAGAACGCTCTGTGTGTGTGTGTGTGTGTGTGTGTGTGTGTGTGTGTGTGTATGTGTGTGTGTGTGTGCTTAACAGTCGAGGCTGGGGCTGGTGTCTGGATGACCCTCCTGGCAGAAACGAGCTGGAAGCTCAACCTGTCCCACCTGGCGTTCTCTACACTGCTGCCCACCAGTGCCGCCTCCAGTACGGCTCCAGCTCTGTGCTCTGTGATGACATGGACGTAAGACTTCGATTTTGTTTCCGCTTGTCACACCCACACACCATCGGTTACCTCAGTTAACCCCACACACAGCTGTCTGATGCATAACAGGCGGGTGGAAAGAAAAATAAATTGGGGCCAGAACAAAACCTTTCTGCACTGTCAGACTAAGAGATCTGAAAACGCCATACGTATCATACAGACTGCGTTATGTACTAACACTAATCTTTAAGTATACTTCACTTTGAGGAGCAAATGAAAGTGCTTTACTTGCACAGATCTACATTTATGGCAAAGCTTATAATAACAAGCCTTAGTGTGATGAAAATGTTTAGAGGGATTACTCACTGTGATCTGGCTCATTTGGGAAGTTTGTGTAGGAGGAGAGGTTAATTGATTTCTGTCCCTTCACACGGGCAGTGTTTAGATGTAGGAATATATTTGGAATTTTATTTATTTTAACGTTAGAAAAAGTCAGAATATAGACTTAGCAAAAAGTTGTTGGGGAAGTTGCTCAAAAAAGTAGAAAAGTCGAAATTGAATGAATCCAGGGGTTCCAGATCCCCCAAAAATCCACACTGTATATGGCATTATATGCATTAATGGAGTTGTATAGTACAGGTGTTCTCTGATTTACAATGGAGATATGTTCCGACAAATCCATCATAAGTTAAATGTATCATGAACTGATGAGTTCAATATAGTCTGTACTGTATCATAGGGGAGCCTATTACACATCAATACTTACATTAACCTACAGTTTGCCAAAATCATTAACACAAAAGCTTATTTTATCATAAAGTGTTGAAGAATCTCATGCAATTTAGTGAGTAATGGATTGACAGTGAAAGTACATGCAAAACACTTACTCTGTTGGTGAACTCACGGCGCTAGCATAGTTGCTAATGCTAACTGCAGCCTGAAAGTGTTCTGGAGGATTCAATTCCTGTTTTCCTTTCGGTTATATTATTCGGAGACTTATTTGCAGTAAGAATACCGTAGTGTAGATGTAACAATTAAGAAAAACACAATAAATAGAGCAGAGATCTTCGTAGAGCAAGAGCTATTGTGAGACAGAATCACTGTGTACTGAATCGTGAATCGAGTTTCGGCTGAAACGAGTCACGTGGCTCGACTCGTACAAGTTTAAGTAAGTGTGCAGAGTCAAGTCTAGTCAAAATGCTTGGGGAACCGAGGTACCACTGTACTTCTTTCAAAATGTAATGAGGATTACTTTACTCATTATGTAACAGAAAAAGTAATCTCACTACTCACTGATATTCATTTATGATACCTAAAACACAAATGAATCTGTACTCACTAGAAAGTATAATGATCACAGCCAGAAGTCATTTAAGCGCTTTGTTTCAGGAAAACGAACATTCGTGTTAATTTAGTCGTCCTTTCTCTGGAGTTTTTCAGGTTTTCCTGAGGCAGTTACACAAATCTGTGTTTTTAATTTAGTTTTGAAATTCTGAATCATTTTCACATCGATTGACTCATGATTCAAAGCTTCAGAAAGCCTTGTTTCTCCCACCACTTGGCAGAAGTGGTCAAGGAAGTTTGTTGTAAATGCTTTTCCCTCAGAAACAGGACTGTGGTAGCCTAGCGGTTAAGGTACTGAGAAGGTCCAGAGTTCAAATCCCACCTCTGTCCAGCTCTTATCGCTTTGGACAAATGCCATAAATGTAAACACAAGCAACTAGTGTTGTAGTACTTGAGTCTGGCCTCAACCTCATTAGAACTTGGGCTTGTCTCAGTCTCAGGATCTCATTGCCAGGCTAAGAGATGACAGAGGTGTTTTATCTCTGGCTATTCTGGTGGATACCTCCTTTAACCAGCTAGATGTTCCAGAGGAATGCAGGCCAGTCCGTGAACAAAGAAGCGACTCATTCCAGCGGAACCTAAAAGAAGTAACCACAGCTTTTTCATCCATTTTCTTCCCACTAATTCAGTGTTTACTCAAATGCCGAGGCTAAATAAACTCCCAGCGTGACCTTGGCTGCTAAAGCATTATTCCGTAATGACTGCTGTGACTGACAGGAGCCTGTGGGAGAACCAGTTGATTTAAAACACCCTGCTGCTTGCTGAACCCTGAGTTTAATCTCATTAGTGAGAAATAAGCTGTTGTTTTACGATGCCCAACACATACTTGCTCCTTGCTGTAATAATGTGAAGGCTCAAGCAGGAGCCCCCATTAGCTCATTCCTGGGGTCAAAGCAGGAAGAGACGTTCCAGGACCACACACGTCTTCTGCCTGACAGGAAGTGTCTGCCTTGGCTCATACAGATTACCGTAAGGTTCTCAGCACGATCTTGTTTACAGATTTCCGTTTCGCTCTTAAACACAGCTAACTCGGCTGTACGTTTAATTAGCGCACTGTTTTCCCATTTGCAGTGAGTTTTTTTAGTAAGCTATACACATTGCTATAGGTCCCTGCTTTTGTAATCCGTTCAGAGGGTAAACAGGGTAAGTTTATGGAACGTCTTGCTGAATGTGTATCTCGGTCGTCGTAGGTCTCAGTTGTTGTTTACCGAGATGTCACGCAGCTTTACGCACGTCTCAATCATTTTCCAAAATGTCACAGACGCAGCGTGGCTTTATCTCTTTCGACTTCATTCATGACATCCATCCCCACGCTCTTATCGCCGCTGTTAGGATTCAGTGAAGCTCTGGGATATGATAGCGTGCAGCGTCCCCCTCACCCAAAGCCAATTAAAATATATTGCAATGATAATTTGCCTCAGACGTCTCAGCCATTCCACACATACACGGGCATGGACATGAAATTTTGTTTGGTATTCTAAATCAGTATTGAAAGAGTAATCTATGACAAATCATATTTTTAGACAAAATTACTCTAGTAGACATTTACATCATTTAGTAGATGCCCTTATCCAGGGCAACTTACAATCCAAGCAATTGTGGGTTAAAAACATCGGTTAGGGACCCAACAGTTGAAGCTCGGCAGAGGTGGGACTTGAACCCTGACCTTTGTAGACTATGGGTTAGGACACTAACCACTACCACAGTCTAGCAGTAGTAGTAGTAGTATGCATTGCCTATAGAAAATCATCATAACCTGTTACAATCCTTCCTTTTGCCATATTGCATGCTGAAAAAGAATACGTTTTTGAACAAAACTTTATTCCCTGCAATTAAAAGAAATGAGTTTAAAATGGTAAAATATTAAACCTATTAACATTTGTAAAATATTGTAAAAATACTCCATTGTAGCTTCACCATATATTAAGTTCCATGTTTTTATTTCTGAAGAATAACAGTTTAAAAACAGTTCAAAATAATGTGTACATATTACACTTAATGTGTATTTGCTGCATTCAAAGTTTTTATGACCACACCCCCTCTGTGTTCCGATTGGCTGCCTCACAGAACCAGTTGTATGTAATACTGCCCTTGGACTGAGCAATTAATCTAAAAATACTTGAAACCAACATTAACCAATCTTGCCCATGTCGAGTTTTTTTACTTTTGTCTAATTTATTCTGTTACTGTGGTAGCCTAGCGGTTAAGGTACTGGACTCTGGACCAGAAGCTCCAGGGTTCAAATCGCACCTCTGCCAAGTTGTTACTGTTGGGTCCTTGAGCAAGACCCTTAACCCACAATTGCTTGGATTGTAAGACTGTATCAATTGTAAGTCGCTCTGGATAAAGGTGTCTGCTAAATGCTGTAAATGTAATACATATAAATTTCTCTAAATATGTTCTCCACTGTTTGTTTACAAATGCAGCGGAGTCTGAAAAAGATTCAGGAAGATGCAATGAAATAACCGATGCCACATTATGCTAAATCACAAAGGATTTAAGTTTAGAAATCAGAAATATTAAATAAGTAACCATAAATAGTTTGGTGTTTCCTTCAGTTATTTTAAAATCACAACAGTTTTCTTATAGTGTAAAAAATATCCTAGCTTTATTAGCTGAGCATATTTATAATACATACCTTGTCAGTGAACTATGAGGGCAGAAAACAACAACAACAACAACAACAACAAATTGTTCATTAATCGTAGTCTAGGTAAAATGTTCAATTAACTGTGAAATTGATTTGAGGTCATATCGTTCAGCACTATACTGCCCTGAGAAGAAGTTTCATATCAATAAAACTCAAAACGAGCTAGTATGAAAGGTTAACAATTACACCACAAAATGATTCCTCACTATCTGATTCCTTTCAAAAATCATGTTTAGAAACCCCAACTTAAGACTTTCTTTGTAGTTTGGAAAGTGGAAAGTAACTTTCCAAACCGTAGCACCACTTGCTCCTAAATAATACATTTTAGCTTTATTGATTTTTGTCTCCGGCACATCTTGGTAATAATCACAGACCACAGGTGTCACAGATAACAATTTTCCTGCTTGTAGAACGTCTGCAGCACATTGTGGTGCACTGTGGATTCCACCTGTCACTCAAAGCTGGACGGAGCAGTGGATGGGACCAAGTGCGGTGAGGGCAAGGTAAGCCGCTGAGCGTGAATGAGCCCATCATTGAATGGCTTTAAGTGCTGCTCTGTTTGACAGCTTGGTAGATGTTTTTTGTGCTTTTTGTCGCATGGCTCTTGCTGACTGCGTACTGCTGATCTGTTGTCAGTGGTGCTTGAACGGCGAGTGCGTATCGGCGCTGCATCAGGCAGAGAAAGTGAATGGTGGCTGGGCATCGTGGAGCGAGTGGTCTGCTTGCACCAGGACCTGTGGTGCAGGAGTGCAGCACTCACACAGAGACTGCATCAATCCAGCGTACGTGAGTCGTGCTTATGGACAATCAGGCGTTTATGTGGTTAGGGACAGCAGCATAGAAGCTAGTCACAGGGCAGAATCACAGGACCCGCAATCATCTTAATAATATACCAACTAATCAACTGTAAAGACAGTGGATCCAGCTGTTTAGTGAAATATCTCAGTGGTTTGAGATGTATAATAAATATTGAGATTATAAGCTTTTAAACATATTCTAAACCTCTTAAATTCACCAGTAGTCACCGTGTGTTTGACAGTGTTTGAAATGTGTTGCTTATTTTTTCAGATAAAACCGTAACATTTGCAAGGATCAAACTAAATACATTTTGCACTTGAATGCATAAAGCTAACTGGCTTGTTAGATGAATGTGAAGTCATAAATTTTCAAGCATGTTGTAAAATGAGAAATGTGGCCTGAGAAATGTTTCCAGAAGGTCTGAGGAACCTGTTCACAATTTATTAATATTTGCAGAAGTACAGTACATAAAAACATATATCTTACAACAATAAGATATTATTAAACTATATTTAAAATGTATTAATATTATTAATTAAATAAATATTATTTTAATAATGGTTAATAATATTAATAATATTATTAATATTTTTACTATAAGAATAAAACATATAAAAACATTTTAACAAAATACACAGTTAATTACGAAATAAATTCGTCATTAGCTATGGGCAATGTTTTTATGGTGGCATGGTAGAACCGTGCTTAGCTCCCGGTTCCAGAGACCCAGGTCTGACTTCCAGTCTGGATGCTGTGTGTGAACTTTGCATGTTCTCCCATGGCTGCATTGGTCTATCAGGGTACTCCATTTTCCTCACACATTCCAAACACATAGAACATGAGGACAGTTTAGAACGGCAGCTGACCTAAGTGCATATGCTGTATGATGGACTGGCACCCGGTCCTGAATTTATTCCAGCCTTGCTTTCTGTGCTGCTGGATACTCCTCGGTCCCCTGCGACCCTGAATTGTACGTGGAATTGAAATTGGGATTGGAAATGAAAGCGCATATGGAGAGTGAGATAGTGAGTGAGCCTCACAAAGCAGTGAGTGGAGAGTCCAAGGCACAGAATGAGTCGGATGAACAAAAGGACTAGGCAAAATGTGTCTGAGCCACAGCGAAATGCAATACCTGGGATAAGAGCAGCCAACAGTAAAAGAAACATGGTGAGGATGAAATGACTTTGCAATGATGAGTGAAACAAAGGAGTTTATGTAAATGTCCAGAGCTGATATTATAAATTTCGGCAGCGGAGTTTCAAAAGGTGGATCGTGGCACATTTTGATAGGTGGTGTGTGTGCACAAGGGATTTTGGGGATTGTAGTCCAGAATGCCATGGATCCGGGTTAGATGCATAACAGTTAGATGCATAACAGCTTAACTACCTTTGGAGAGGGAGCCTGTCCATTGCAGAACATGCATGCACTTTCACTTACTCACACTGGGACTCCCTTTAGAGAGCGTTTGAAATAAAGAATGTATTTAGGAGTGACATGTGGGAGGAAACCCATACAGACAATGGGAAAATATGCATTTCTCATACATGGCCCCCCAACTATGGAATAAACTTCCCACTTTCGTTCGAGATTCAGACACTCTCCAAAGTTTTAAGTCTAGGCTAAAGACATACTTATTTACGCAGGCTTTTGACTAGATTTAGACCAGGATGCATGGCTTGGGTCACTGGGGCCGGAGTCTGGAGGGTCATGTCTGGCCTGCCTGCCTTGTCCGCTAGCAGGGAGTGTCGGGTGGGCGGGCCCTGGCTGAACTAGGCTTCGGTCCTCGTGATCTTGACTCATGCATGCCTTAGAATAAGGGCAGAGCTGGGGGTTCATAGTCAAAGAGTCTTCTGGTGATCAGAGACGTTGGGGTTGCTGTCTTCTGCCTCCCGTGGGGTTGCCAATGTCTCATGTGATCCCTCTTGGCTGTGTTTCCTACCAGTTCTCCTCTTTCTAGCTATGCTGCTATATAGCTAATGCTGCCGGGGTCTCATGCTACACATGGCATCAGTGATTGTTAATAGACACTGTGCTCTTAATCAATATAACTAATTACATTTTCTGTTTTCTCTCCGAGCTGTGTTCCGGCAGTTCCAGCCCCACACATGATGTTCATCTGCTGTAGCTCCAGTCAAGCTGCTTCCGTCATCAGCTCCAGCCCCATCATACCCGGGCCACTTAATGCCGATGTGCATACTTCACATTTTATTCGAACTTTGACTCCATGACTTTAGTTTCGCTTTTAGATTTATCATCTACGCCGCCCAAGGAGGTTGGGTCCCTTTTTGAGTCTTGGTCCTCCCAAGGTTTCTTTCTATAACTCGGGGAGTTTTTCCTTGCCACTGTCGCCCTAGGCTTGCTCAATTTGGGATTGGACATAGTTATTAGGAGATAATCTAAACTTGTAAAGTTGCTTTGAGACAATGCTCCATTGTAAAAAGCGCTATATAAATAAATATGACTTGACTTGACTTGGCATTCTCATCCAAATCTACAGCCGAAACTCAGGTCCCGGAACTGTGAGATGAGAGCGTTATCCAATATGAACCACCCGCTGTGCCACATATCAACCAAGGTGGCTAAAATCTTTGCATATAGCCCACAATTCGATTTGATTGACGATGCCTAGTTCACGATTCAATTTTCTCACGACTAGTGATTTTACATTCGATAAAAGACACTGCTTTCATACACTGCCTGGCCAAAAAAAAGGTTACACACTCTAATATTTCGTTGGACCACCTTTAGCTGTGATGATGGCACACATTCGCTGTGGCATCGTTTCCACAAGCTTCAGCAATGTCACAACATTTATTTCTGTCCAGAGTTGCATTAATCTTTGCCCCAAGATCTTGAGTTGATGATGGGAGATTTGTTCCACTGCACAAAGTCTTCTCCGGCACATCCCAAAGATTCTCAATGGGGTTCAGGTCTGGACTCTGTGGTGGATAATCCATGTGTGAAAATGATGGCTCATGAACCACTATTTCACAGTTTTACCCTTCTGAAACAGAACATCTGATGGTTGTTTAACAAATGAGAAGCTGCTCACTGCATCAGTTAGGGTTAAAGAACAGTCAGCTGAAACATAATCACCAATGCAGTAATTATCCGATGGGAGGCTCTTTTTTTGTAGCTATTGAACTATTTGCTTAGTTCAATCCAGGTGGTGACCTTTTTTTGCTCAGGCAGGGTGTTTAAAATGTTAACAATACAAATTATTAGAAACTTAAAGAGACTTAAAATTGTAAACAAAGAGTTGCATTCATTGTGAATTTTTCAAAATTGTGTACTGTTCTTGTATAAACATAAAAAAAAGAAACCTTAGTGTCCTGAAATCGGGATATGTACCTGTGAGCATGATGTATGATTCCGCCCTCTGTTGTTCAACAAATGCAATTGGATTAGATGGTGTCCTAAACAAGAACGCAAAATCCAACTCGACAGTTTTTGCATCGCCCTGTTCTTTGACACCTGATTTTTAAGGCTATTGATGGATGAAGTGCATGTTAAACATTTGGTTTCTGGTTTAAGTATCAGCTTGTATTCCACTTACATTATCCAGTTAGTTGTCCCTACACCTTGAGAGGAGTGTGTGTTGAGGATTACTTCATTTATGATGTAACTTTCTAACTGTAGTGCATTCAGATTGTTGCATTCCGTTCTCCCTGTGTAATCTCTGGATCCAGATCTCAGCTGCATTAGGCTGTACTGTCATATACAAGGACACATACAGCAGTGTGAAACCACTGACCTCACCTCTCTTTTCCATCATGCAGCCCAAGGAATGGCGGGAGATACTGCCTAGGGGAGAGGCTCAGATACAAGATCTGTAACCGTGAGCACTGCCCTGTGGGCCAGCTCAGCTTCAGAGCCATCCAGTGCAGCAAGTTCAACAATGTGCCTTATAAGGGAAAGTTGTACCAGTGGACGCATGTCTACAACCGAAGTGAGCATTTGTGTTTTTGGTACAGTGTGTTGCATATATAGAAATGGACAAGACTGAATTAAGTTTATTAGGTATGGGATGATCTTCTTGAATACAACGTCTGGTGTAATTGATTCCTTTACCCGCTGCAACAAATGGCATGGAAGTAGATACAGTGGTGCTTGAAAGTTTGTGAATTGTCTATATTTCTGCATAAATATGACCTAAAACATCATCAGATTTTCACACAAGTCCTAAAAGTAGATAAAGAGAACCAAGTTAAACAAATGAGACACAAATATTATACTTGGTCAATTATTTATTGACGAAAATGGTCCAATATTGCATATTAGTGTGTGGCAAAAGTATGTGAACCTCTAGGATTAGCAGTTAATTTGAAGGTGAAATTAGCGTCAGGTGTTGTCAGTCAATGGGATGACAATCAGGTGTGAGTGGGGACCCTGTTTTATTTAAAGTACAGGGATCTATCAAAGTCTGCTCTTCACAACACATGTTTGTGGAAGTGTATCATGGCACGAACAAAGGAGATTTCTGAGGACCTCAGAGTTGTTGATGCTCATCAGGCTGAAAAAGGTTACAAAACCATCTCTAAAGAGTTTGGACTCCACCAATCCACAGTCAGACAGATTGTGTACAAATGGAGGAAATTTAAGACCATTGTTACCCTGGTGGTCGACCAACAAAGTCCAAAAGCAAGGCGTGTAATAGTTGGCGAGGGTCACAGAGGACCCCAGGGTAACTTCTAAGCAACTGAAGGCCTCTGTCACATTGGCTAATTTTAATGTTCATGAGTCCACCATCAGAAGAACACTGAACAACAATGGTGTGCATGGCAGGGTTACAAGAGAAAGCCACTGCTCTCCAAAAAGAACATTGCTGCTCGTCTGCAGTTTGCTAAAGATCACGTGGACAAGCCAGAAGACTATTGGAAGAATGTTTTGTGGACGGATGAGACCAAAATAGAACGTTTTGGTTTAAAAGAAAAGCATTATGTTTGGAGAAAGGAAAACGCTGCATTCCAGCATAAGAACCTTATCCCATCTGTGAAACATGGTGGTGGTAGTATCATGGTTTGGGTCTGTCACACCAGATACTGAAAGCAAAGGTTCACATACTTTTTCCCACTCACTAATATGTAATATTGGACCATTTTTGTCAATAAATAAATGACCAAGTATAATATTTTTGTCTCATTTGTTTAACTGGGCTTTATTTACTTTTAGGACTTCTGTGAAAATCTGATGATGTTTTAGGTCATATTTATGCAGAAATATAGAAAACTCTAAAGGGTTAACAAACTTTCAAGCACCACTGTAATGTTCCAAAATTGCGTACCGGCACCCCGTGTGTGTTATGTTTGAGTTTGCGGTCTGCATTGCGCTCAAAGTGATACAGCTGAAATCATTTCCTGTTTTTAGATAATCCTTGTGAGCTGCACTGCCGGCCTGGGAATGAGCAATTCTCTGAGAAGATGCTGGACGCTGTGGTTGATGGAACACAGTGTTATGAGGGTAGCCAGAGTCGGGACATGTGCGTTGGTGGCATCTGTAAGGTCAGTAATAGTTTTACTCGTAGCTCATCCTACTGGACCTTCCAATTAAAGTATCTCCACTAAGACACTACTTTAAGTTTCCAACGTATATGACTCTTACTTGCCACTGTGTTGAACATGCATTGTTTTCCCAGTGTATACTTTATCACATAGTGTATATTTGATGATTATTACTCTAAGCCTTTAAACCAATTTACAAAATGTTTTCAGTCTTCTGAAAATATTAGGAGCAAGTTGGTCCAAGCACATCCACATGTCATGTGAAGTGTGTTTGTCTTGGCCTGCAGCTGCATTTGTTAATGGTTGTATTTCTGTCATTATTCTGATGTGGTACATGTTGGTCATGGTGATGCATTTGTTCAAGGGAGCAACATCTGCTGGTGATGGTGTGTTTTCCGCCTTGTCTGACCCAAATTCCATTTCCATATACAGACACTCATTTTCTGCCATCATGGATTGCTTATTTGAGAACACAAACATGCCAAAGTGCTAAAAATGTGACTGTGGGCAATTCGAGAACAGCACTGAAACAGGTTTGCCAAATGTTCAACAGTCATATTTTGATCAAATATGGGTGTGGAAAGAATTCTTCAATGTTCAAATTATACACAAAGCACATCCTCAGCAATCCAATTCAAAACATTTCAAAACTCAGTTTATTTGGTAGGCGAACCACTTGCGTAAACAGAATCTTCAAACAGACAAAGGAAAAACTTTAGGTAGTCAAGGGCTCAGTTTATGTCTTATGCTGGAATGAATTCTCTCTTCTCTAGAGAGAATCAATACAGTAGTATTCTAGCTGATAACATCTCATATCCAAAAGCATGAAAAGCATATTCTAATGTCATTGAATTGACCAAATCCCAACCCAACTGGATGACTATGGAAGATTTTGGTTCTATGAGTGAGACTAATCCACTCTACCATGTTCACCACTGAAACACCAGTTGAGGGAAGACTGGCGTTCCATAAATACAGTTCAGTTCCAAAAACTTGTAAATCTAGGTCACACTTAGTGTTTCCATGCACTTAATAATCTGAACTGCAGAAAATCTGATTTTGTCTGTAAACTGATGAACAAGTTTACATGTAATCAGATAATAGGTCCCTCAGCCAATAATCTCACAAAAGGAGGGGGTGTAACCTTCAAACTTTAATAGTTAAATAATGAAATTCTTAATTTCATCAAGCATAGACTGCATTCCCGTGTCTCCAGAAAGGTGTTATGGAACCAAAAAACTATGAGGGTGCTGCGTTTAATTAAACACCTGGTCTATGGAAATAAGCCAGAATGAAGAAAAATATCTTAGAATAAATGAACCGTAACCGTGTTTTATTCCGCTAGCCGATTTGTGCACATGCGCAGACTGAGAAAACCGACTGAAATCAGATTAAGGATATACATGAGCTGAGGAATCCAATTACCGAGTTAAAATCCAGATCTGTTTATCAGATTTCTTAATCTGATTTCTGGATTGGAGTATGCTGTATACATAACAACTTGAATAATCAGATAACTGATCAGATTATAAAGTGAATGTAAACACACAGTCCCAACTGGACAGTAATAATAATAATAATAATAATAATAATAATAAGCTTTATTTATATATCACCTTTTCAAACAACGTTTTACAAAGTGCTTTACACAAACAAAAGAATAAAAATAAAATAGTGTTAAAAACAAAACGATACATAAAAGATCAGTAAAACAGTAGAATGAAATAAAACAGAAACATTTAAAAGTGCAGACCCAGTAGTGTCTGGGTGTCTTGGTTCGTATCCCAGGTTGAGCTCACACCAAAAAACTCAGTTGTCCCAACAAGTCATTTTCCCAAAAAGGCTATAGAGAAAAGCAGGACTGTTGAGGAGTGGATAATTACACAATCATATAAAACATAATACTTTGGAAATTGACAGCAAATGCGTATGGCTTTAAATATAAAGGACTTGGATTATCCATAGTCTCCCATCTGTAGGCGTGAATCTAATTGAATCATTTATTCTTAATTTGTTTGGCCTGTGTGTTGCAGAACATAGGCTGTGATTATGAGATTGACTCCAATGCAGTCGAGGATTATTGTGGAGTTTGTCATGGCAATGGATCCACGTGTGAAACTGTGAAGAAGACCTTTGAGAAGAGTGAAGGACTGGGTATGACGTTTCAGCTACAACATGTGGCTTAAAGCTGCAAAGCTCCAGAGTGCAGCTCTGTTTTCACTCTGTCTTTTTAGCACTGCTGTTAAGCTTTAATAATAATCCGCTGCATGTTTTCTTTCAGGCTATGTAGACATTGGTTTGATTCCAGAAGGAGCCAGGGACATCCACATCGAGGAGATGGCTGAGGCCGCAAACTTTCTGGCTCTGCGTAGCAACGATCCAGAGAAGTATTTTCTGAATGGTGACTGGACCATCCAGTGGACTGGAGAGTACAAGGCAGCAGGGACCGTGTTCATATATGAGAGGACGGGCCAGCTGGAGAACCTGACCTCCCCTGGACCAACCATGGAGCCAGTCTGGATTCAGGTACTGACATAATGCACAATTTAGATTGCTAATAATGTTTATCAGCCGACGTTCCACAGGTTTTGTCACAAATGTATTATAGTGAAGCTGCATTAGATCAAGCTCTTATTTCTAATCGTATTTCTACCTAGAGAAATTCAATTCAATTCAATTGGGAAAAAGCGAAATAAATCCATCGCTGAAGTATTGGCAGCTTTATCAAGGTTATGACTACCTTAAAGGTGGGATTCTCTTCCCTTCTCATCATCTTGTACCTGATTTTCCTAGTGGAGGAGCACAGCATGTGAAATTCAATATAATCCAATATTCCAGACACCTGCCGATACTGTATGTACTCAGAGAACATACTCCAGTGTGGATGATGAGTGTGCTCACTCACACGTCAATAAGGTTCACAGCAGGCTAAATCTATAATAACCCTGCCTTTTCACAATGTTGCCAAACAGTCCCAGTGGTCTTGTATTATTCATATGACAGTGATCCTTGTTTCACCCAGAACCAGTGGCCACTCGTGCAGAGTGAATTAGCTTATTGGAACTATTTATTATTTTTTTACTACTTTACTATTTACAGCTTGTAGAATAAACCTCAGTCGAAAATGTGGTAACACTTAAGGGAGTGTAGAATTGACTCCCTCCCGACCTCGACATATTCCAGAGCTAAAGCAAAGTCAGGGGGAAAAATTAGCTTTCTATTCGCTTGAACAGATTGTAATCTGTAAATCCATGCTTCGCCAAGCTGCCACTGTTGCCACTGGATACCACCAAGTGCCCACTTCAGTTATAAGTCGCTCTGGGTGAGCGTGTCCCCTAAATGCTGTAATTATATGGTATTAATTAGTATATGATTCATATGAACTCTGCTTTACCTTTCAGACCTTGCAGTCAGCGTGCTGTAAATAATTAATTCCATCAATCAAACATTAATGCACTGATTCAAACGTGTGATCGCCATAGATTTGTTCTTTCTGTTCTTTTAGTTTTGTTCTTTGGAGAATAAAATTTTTGGAGTAGGTTCATGTTTGGGGGAAAACTAAATTGTTAGAAGATATAAAAATGTAATTATAGCAAAGACCATTAAGACAAGTCAGAGCGTGAGCTCCAGCCTAGAGTCATTAGTGCTGTAAGAGAGACAGACTGAAGAAAAGGAGCATCTAAAAGATCTTCCTCCCACCGAGGTGTCTGCAAGAGCTTTGCAGGCAGTCAGCACATGTGGGAAAGCAGCTTGGTCTGACACATGAACCCTGATGTCCCCATAATTATCTCAATCCGTTCATGCTGAGGGATCCTAAAAGCTTCAGAGTGGTTTCTGTCCTCGGGAGCTACCTGACTACTAAAGTAGCTTTCAGAATGACAGCATGTTGCAGAGGTTTGTTTGGAGCAAACCACTCACCGAAGGCTTTTCTATCTGATTAAGATGAGCTCTCATGCACATGAGACATATCAGTAAATCCCTTAATATATCCTTGCTAGCACTGATATGATCTTATGAAACGAGCCTATGAGATGTATGCAGAGATTTCGACTTAAGTTTGCAAACACTACACATATGCAGGGAAATGATCTGTATCTGTATCCAGACTTGCCCTTGAAGTGTATAATCAAATTTCAGATTTCAGAGTGCAGTTCATGGCGTCCCATGGGCATGCAGTACTATGGAACAGACTGCACCTGAAAATATAAAATAAACACAAACATAGTTATTTATTTCAGTTGGTTATATTTAGGACTTTTCTTCCAGCACACAGTATTCTCAATTTTTATTTCTGTCAGTGGAGCTTAAAGATAACATATCCACAAGTTAACGCTTGATTAGTTTTGGTCAAAATAATATAATGATCAAGCACCAGAGCACCATTCTCACCCTGTCTAATCAACCCTTTCCAGAACACCTGGTTTTGAGAATCTCCATAACATCAGCAGCAAGAAACGCTCAGGAGCCATCGTCATACATTCATTTTGTCTTACAGACATACAACAGACTAATAGTATTGACGTTGTCGTGGATCCTGCAGCAAGTAATGCCAATAACTTCTGGAAACTTAATATTACCTCCGCTGTTAAGGTTAGCTAGCGCTAAAAAGCCAAATAACATTTTTTTAAATACTTGCATGCCTGTAGTTTGACCACAGATGGTTGCAATTGACGCCTCTGAAAAGTTTCATTACCAGTCTTGTAAAAAATACTGCGGTCAAGCTGTTTGCCCCTAAATCTTAAGTGTGCCAATAGTACACACTACACTGTAATATGTTACCAAATCTCTCAGTCCAGTTCAGAATTACTCTACTACACCAGGTATTTACATGAAGTTTGAAACAGTTCTGTATTGGAATAGTAAATGAGTTTTCATCATTCAAATCGGTCCACTGAGCTTTATTATTTGGCATTTGGTGTAACGTCATTGCCCAGCAGGATCTTACCCTGGTTTTCCTCCACATAGCAGGAATGCATGGTGTTTTCACTCCACTGGCCATTGCCCTTTAGTTTCCTGTGGGATTAGTACTATGTTAGTGTTATGTTTTGGGTGTTTGCATGCATTTTTTTGCCATTGACGATAATTTGCTCTCAAATATCTTTCAGCTGCTTTTTCAGGAGACCAACCCAGGTGTGAGGTACCAGTACACCATCAGCCGGGACATCCCAGAGTCCAGTGATGGCAGTCTGGTGTCTGATTTCCAGTGGAAGCACGGAGCATGGACAGAGTGCAGCACCACATGTGGAAAAGGTACAAGGTTTACCAGCAGCACAACACCAAATTATAATAAAACCATATCCATAATTAACAATTGGAAAGGCTTTTTTCCATGAAATGCTTCTCCATTTTTCAGAATTCACAGAATTCCTCAAGTGTTTTGTTGCAAACTTTTTAAATCATAAACCGTTGTCTCACGTCTCCTGTAACAACTAAACCTCCCCACTTATGGGGCAGTAATGTGTGGGTTTTGCTTTGCATACCTGACCAGTCTATAGTTCTATGAGGTTCTATTAGGCTTATAGGCTATAATCAGACTGTAAGCAGTTTTATAAAGGGATGTTATAAAAACATCCCCAACCCCTCTAACATGCTCTCGGCATGACTGTTTTCAATATCTTCATCTTCTGTTTTCTATAATTCAGTATTTCACTACTGGATAAGTTAGGTCTTCATTAGCAGTGTTCTGAACTAATATGTTATTACCATCTGATAAATGTTTATAGTTCATTCTGCAGTTTCTCTTCAACTAAGTGTAAGAGGCACATGTCACTAGGAGGTAACAGATATAGTACAACCTGACTCATGCGTTGGAGACTATGCTTCCCACTTCAAGAGATCGCTTGGGCTAATCAGTCCCTGGAGGTAGCACCTGTTAAGGCATATAAGGCTGAACAATGTCATTGTTTGGCAGCGAGACTTCAGTTTCACTAAGGCAACAGATGGAAACTGTAGTTGTTTTTTTTAGCTGGATCATAAACCCTAGCTATTCCATCACACTAAGGCACTTAGAAAACACGAAAAGTGCTACTTCCTAGCTTGCATGGTCTTATCTGCTTCAGATTTGTCTTTTTCTGTACTGGTCCGGATCTTACTGCTATCCAGGGTTAAAATTATACATTTACAATTACAGTCTTTAAGACAGGCTTTAACCAGAGCAACTTACACAAGTGCTTTATATTCAAGTCTTAATGCCTAAGAACACCGTCCAAGTATAGCACAATCAGTTGTTCTTGTTGCACCCTGGGAAGACTTCTCAGAAATCTGATCACAGGGTTCTGAAAAGTAAAGTGAACCACTTGCCAAGTTTCTGTACACTTACGGTTACTTGGCCGCAATTTCCCTGTACTTATAATTAACTCAGAGCAGCAAATTAGAATGTACTATAAGGAGAGCTCCAGTTTAAGGTGCCTCAGTTGGGAACAGTGAAGTGAGTCAAGCTTTTTGTACCCTGATATTGAGCCTATATATATATATATATATATATATATATATATATATATATATATATATATATATATATATATATATATAAATATAAATATACACAACTTGAAACAACCATCCACAACCTAATAAATGAAATATCATCATGTAATATATCATCATAATGTAATATCTATTTAATGTATTACATTAAAACTTTCATTTATTTTTAAAAATCATTTATAAATATTTTAGATTTATATAATTATTTTAAAAATACAATTAAATCCATAATAATTCTGGAATAATGCTGTTAAAGATATGTACGTTTAGAAGGGCAGTGAAGTTGTGTTCAGCCTTGGCACAGTGTGGTGTGTTCTTGGCTCCATTTCACCTCATTAAAGAATGTGGTGTGTTTGAGCAGAGAAACATGGAGCTTTGCAGGGCAGTCGGTTACAGAGTTGAAGCGGGAAAACCCATGGGCTAGATCATTATCTTATCTTCATCTCCTGTAGACTTCGGGACAAGACATTTGACTTCCTGCTCATGAGATAATTGCTGATATGTCTGCATTCTGCCGAGGTTTTGAGTAACGTAGAAGGAATTATACGCTGGGTTTATGTATGAGATTTCTTAAAACAACAATTCAAAGATGAGACCTAAACAGCTAACTCTTTTTACTGATTGTGAGTAGATAGACTGCTAATCAGTGATGATTTATTTGTTTAAAAAATGACACTTCCATGTAAAACTGATCCAATGTGAATTATATATGGGCTCAGTTTGTCACAAAATAGGCTTTAATCGATTATAGTCCAATGTGCAACTTATTTGATGATGACATTGTAACTGCAAGGATTTACGGAAGTCTTCTTTAGCTAATGCTAAGTAAACAAATAAAGGTTCATTTAATGTTGGTAAGCATTTCACATACCTTACGTCAATCCAGAAGCTGCTATTTATAAAAAATTGATTTCTCGAATTCCTACAGGAGTAACATAACGATAGATTACAATAAAAGTCACATGACTTTCAGACCGTGGTCACGCTGCTGTAGGTTTGTGATTTTGAATGTTCACTCTGAGGAAAATGGCATTTTGATATTTTCCAGTCCACTCAAAACTTTCCACTGAAAGCTGACCTACATTGTGTCGACGAAAAAAAGAATTTACTCTGCTGGATGATTTACGATGCTTGGAAAGCTGCAGTAGGTCAGCACATGCTGAACAGAAATTTGCTTTTGCCTTACTTGCCCTCAAATGGTGTGAATCACACCAATCAATGCAGCCTCACGCTGGAACCTACCATGTTCCGTGCCAGCTGTCCTACTGTTAATAAGACCCAAATCTCTGAGGTGTGCCCAGTTCAGTGCTAGATCTGGCTCTTGGGGCTCGCACTCAAGCTGAGCTGCTGATTACTGCAATCCTGCTCATTACTCCAAGTTCCACTGGGGATTCGGAATGTAATTGAGTAGATAAATGTGGACTAAGTGCATTCATTAAGCCACTGAATGGAATTTAGCAGGAGAGGCATGATTTGCCCTGTTACCTTAAGCCCTGTTGTTCACCTTGAGGGCGGAAAATAATCTGTTTTAGGTTTCAAGCGACAGGTCGTGCACTGCATCGAGCGGATGTCTGGAATTGTGGAGGAGCATTACTGTGATCCAGCCACTCGACCAGACGACAATCGAATCAGCTGCAGATCTGGGTCATGTCCTGCCCTGTGAGTTCACGGATACTTTATTGCAGTCACAGTTTCCACCTCTGTTCTTTCATCTTCTGATACTGTGGAGTGTTATGATGGCTGGGTGCTTTTAGATGAGCTCAAGCTGTATTCTGGAATGTTCTACAGATGGTGGACCGGAGAGTGGCAGAAGTGCTCAACAAGCTGTGGGGAATCTGGCCTGACCAAGAGAACAGTGGTGTGTATACGGAGTTTGGGGCTGGATGAACTGCAGGCTCTGCAGCCCACTGAATGCCAACACCTGCCCCGGCCGGAGTCGATCTCCCACTGCAGCGCCCACATTCCCTGTCCTGCTGACTGGACTATAGGAAATTGGTCAGAGGTGAGCATTCATCAGTCGTGTACAGCAGCTCGTGTAATTGCTAGTCCAGACAAGGTTCAGGATCATTTTCAGAATGGAATGAAGGTTAAGGGAATGTGACAAGCTCAGCATCGCATCCGTACTATGATTCCTCTTCATTGGGCTCCTTAGACTTGAGTGTATAGTGGAAGGCAACATGGTTCTTGAAGACATTTCATTTCTCATTCGAAAGCCTTCTTCAGGTCTAGAAGCTGATGGGGAGTCCTAGGTGTTTAACCCTAATGGGGTTGTCACCTTGGGGGTGGTTCTGAGTCCTTGACCCAACCTGTCAATACACGAGTCGTTAGGATCACGAGAGCCAAGGTGTGACCCATTAGTGAGTCGTTGCCCCAACCTGAATCACATTGGTCGAGGTGTGAATGGGGGTTAAACCTCCTGGGAAGGGATCTCAGGACTTCTAGAACTGAAGAAGCCTTTTGGAGGAGAGGTAAAACATCTTCAAGAACCAAGAAGTCCAGTTGCCTTCAACAAAACACTCAAGTCCACCATGACCTGGATGACTGAGAACTAACACAGACATTGTGTGCTCTTTAATCTCTTTAACCTCTCCACAGTGTTCGGCGAGCTGCTCAGGTGGCGTACAGACACGTCCTGTGACATGCAGCTGGAACACCGGGGTCGACTGCAGTGCTCAAGTCAAGCCTGCTTCTGTACAGCCATGCAACATTGAAGACTGCCCCACAAACACAGACGGGGACTGGTCCGGAAGTGGCTCGTCAAGCAAAGAGGGTTTCAACGAGATAAACGCAATCCTCGATGACAACCGCTCTCCGAAAGTGGCCACCGGTACAACGAAGGTGCAGCCGCGAGAAGGCGATCGTCTCAACAACGTCGTCGAGGCCGATTTCGCGTATCCTAATCACATTGAATCTGAGAATTCGATCAACAGCAATGTTCCCATCGATGACTTTTACTACGACTACAACTTCATTAGGTTTCACGAGGATCTGCTGTATGGTTTGGACAACGACGGAAACGACTTGCCCGATTACTCAGGGATTCAATCGAAGCAGGAACCCAAACCCACAGTTCACAAGAAAGGAGCTCCACCCACAACTACCTCATTCACATCTTCTACTTCTGTCCAGCCAACTGCCTCGTCTTCCTTTTCCAGCAAGAGTTCTCATTTACACCACCAACATGAGCGCATCTCAGAAGACGATGCGGACTACTTCCTGCCTGTTGGCACAACAGCCAGACCACAGCTTCCAGTCACAAGATTCCCTCCGAATTGGAAAGACCCGACTCAGGATGTACAGACACCTTTAGCAACATCTGTGGTGCCATCTGAGAGTAGTCCAACATTAGACCATGTAAACAAGGGTGTAGTTGTGGAGGATAGGGTGACAGTAGAAGGAGAAGAAAAGGATAGGGATGAAAAGGAAAGGGAAGGACTGCCACCCCAAAAGGAGCCTTATTTATTTACAAATGGCCTTCCTTTAAATGTTTACAAGGACACTTATGATAGTTCCACCAATTACTACACGTGGAATACAGCTACAACTGAGGTACTCCCAACTGCAGCCACCCAACCACTCACCTCCGAAGAAAGTCCAAAGGAAGTGATCGAAACAAACACTAATGTAGAGCCACCACTGCCTCCCTGGACAGAGATCGATTACAATGAGATCTTAGTTCCTCCGTTGACAAAGTCTCCAGGACACCAACATCTTCCGTTAGTACCTCCATCTCAGGGTCCAAACAGCGATCACCAAGCCCCCACCCTTGAACCTTTTACCCTCTCCTTACCTCACCTGTCTGCCTTCCCTGCCTTCTGGATTGAAGGTAACTGGAGCTCGGTGAGTAGTTCATCTCTTCACAGATGTCTTTTTTATTGTGTTGGAAGCAAATACTTTTATTTAATATTTTATTTACAATTTGAAACCACTGGGGTTGTTCCTGCCTTGCGCCCTGTGCTGCTGGTTAGGCACCGGCAACTCTATATCATGGATCAAATTGAGCAGAGCGCCCCTAGTGTCCAAAATCTTGTCGTCTTGCCAAGCTACAGGCAGTAGCTACAACTTGTTGGATATTAATGTGTTTTCACTTCCATTAAAATACTGTTGGGCAAAATCATTAACATAAAGCTTATTTATAATAAAGTATTTGAATATCTCATGTAATTTATTGAATAATGTATTAAAAGTGAAAAACAAAAACGATTATTGTGGCGACCTTGGCTTTTCCTACATTTTTCCAATACATTTCCCAGCACTCATCACTCCTGCCTCATGACTCCTTATGTCACTCACTGCCGAGTTCCTCATTTAGCATGGAGAGAGTGCAGGAGAGTATCGTACTGCATGTCACTTGCCTGGGGAAAATCGAAATTCAAAATTCAGAATTCGGTTTTTCAGAATGTGTATTTGTGTGTTATCAGATTCCCATCGAAAAGTCGAAATATAATATCAGACCATTGTAAAGATGGGGAGTACCTGTGTAATATAGTATTTATGTGTTTGTCAGAAATATTTGTCTAAAAATACAATGCTACCCCCTCAAAGTGGAAAATGTAGCTATAGCTATTTTGCAGAGTGTAATTCTAGATTGCATTTGCAGTATTTAATGGACCTTATCCAGAGCGACTTGAATAGTTGCTCAAGGGCCCAGCCGTGGCAGGTTGAGCTACAGTTGAACCAGAAACCTCCTAATTAGAAGTTCAGAGCTGTAACCACTGTCCGTTGGCGTTTCACTGTTTAACCCAAACATCTTGTCACAATTTTTGGCACTTTTGCTAATCCGTCTCTACTATTCCATGAAGTTTGCAATATATGCGGAAAGTTTACTATTATTATGAAATAAATGTGCTCTTGTTGGGGCGAGGCACCTCTGCACACACCATATTATTTTAACTCGGGTCATAATAGACTGCAGAGCGTCCACTATAAATCTTGATGAAATGCCTGATCATGTGTTTCTTAATGCTGTATGATCTACAGTTCATGAGCCACCAACAACACTCTTGTGTTACAGTGTTCTACCAGCTGTGGTCTCGGAGCTGTTTGGAGGTCAGTGCACTGCAGTACTGGAAATGACTGCGACTGTGACATGGCGAAGAGACCGGTGCCGGCACGACGCTGCCACCTCCGGCCATGTTCTACATGGAGGGGAGGAGAGTGGGGAAAGGTGAAGGAAGCCACTTACTCTGGGAAAAGCACAGGCAATGCAATTGTTTGCTAAAGAAGAACGTGGCAAGTTTTAGAAACCCTTCAAATGGTGTTTGTTGGACTTAACTTCAATTACAGCATTCATTCATTCATTATTTGCAGCAATTTAGAGATATTAAGTCTTACAAGGTACAGTACCTTGAATCAGTACCACCCCCCCATTGAACGTGGAATTCTAATGCATTGAACTGGCTTGTTTAACATTTGACTAACAAAAAAGTCTTTACAGTGTGAATGTGAATTGCTAAAGGTAAGATGTCTTTCCTTTGCCTAAGTATTCACCCCACACCTCCGGGCCAGTAAATGGCTGCACCACCTTTTGCTGCAGATACAGCTGCAGGTCTTTTATGATTCATATCGATCAGCTTGGCACATCTAGATCCTGAAGTTTTTGCCCATTCTACTGAGAAAAATCGCTCGAGCTCTGTCAGGTTGCTTGGAAACCATTTTTGAACAGTAACTTCCAAATCTTGTCACAGATTGTCAGTCAGCTTTGGTTCTTGCTTTTGAAGCACTCCTGTGTAGGTTGGGCAGGATGTTAAGGGTCGTTATCTTGTAAGAAAGTGGCTGGAACAGGATTTCTTTTGAGGATTTCCCTGTGTTGGGTTCCATTCATCTTGAATTCATCTCTGACCAGTTTCCCAAACTCTTCACAGTGGGGATGCTGCTCTCAGGGTGATGAGCAGTGTTTGGTTTAAGCCCCAAATAGCACTTTGCAGCGAGGGCAAAAGTTGAATTATGACCACATCAGAGCAGAGTACCTTTTTTTCCTGAAGTTTGCTGAGTCTAAGCTGCAAGTGTGACTTCAAAGGCTTTCTTCATGCTACTCTGCCATTAAGGTTGCCGTGTTGAGTTTCTGGGAAATAGTTGTCCTGTACATAGCTTTTCCAGCTTAGCCACAGATCTTTCCAGCTTCTTCAGTGTAACCTTCTGTCTGCTGAAGAGTTTTGAAGGATGGTGCTGGGACCTTCTGATTAGCCCATGTAACCTTCTGTGAGCATATCATTTTGAGGTGCCAATTTTTTCTTGAGTAACTTCTTATGCTCATACCATGGCAAGTATTATGTTTTATTTAGTAAAGAAAACAACGTGAAACATCTCAGCAAACTAGTCCCTGCCATCACTTAAGTTATTTTAGCTACAAGAACTCACATTTCTTAAAGGACATTTACCCAGATACGAAATCGAACCGACAGGCACATAATGATACGGTGTGGACTTGATTGCCTAGACCATGTTTCCTCTGTCCACAGTGCTCGAAGAGCTGTGGAGGTGGCGTGAAGCTGCGCGAGATCCAGTGTTATAACGTGCGTGATCAGAGGCTGCTGAGACCTTTTCACTGCCAGGCCACGTCCCCGATACCCCCTGCTCAGCTGCCCTGCAACACTCAGCTCTGTCTGGAGTGGTACACATCCTCATGGGGACAGGTGAGACACGAGTCACATTTTCCACATCCTTTTGCCAGCATCAATCCATTAGCACTTTTAGAGGCAGTCACACATCATGGTCTCTTCAGATACAGGATTAACAATAAGATTCAGAACATGAACAGCAGGCCGGTCATCAGAAACTGAAGCTGAATTCTGCTGAATTTGAACCAAGAGGAGCATATTGTTGAAAACTGAGCTTGGAAAGAGCTAGTCTTTTTAAATGACAGACTTCATCTGGGTTAAGTGGATGCTCCAGATCAGCATTAAAAATGTTGAAATGTTGTTCACTCTGTACAAGGTATTGTGAGCGTTAAGTTTAGAAATGGTTGCGCCATTTCAAACCAAGTCTGAAAGTACAAATTAAAGTTTTGCTTTGGAAAATGAATGGTTACGATCTCTCGAAAGGAACTGCTGTAGAAATTTAGGGCCCTGTGATTTACACGATGCAGAGAATGCTGACGGTATCGCAGAAATGAGGAATAAAAACTGACCTAAAGATGATATAAATATGGAAATGCACAGAGTTTGAAAACCTAAAAGTGACACTGATCAGCCCTAACTGGTGATAGGCCAATCAGTCTCATTTAACCGATTCTGTCGGTCACATTTAACATTTAAGCAAGCCATGAACTGCACAATGCTTTCACTAATTCAGAATTCAGTTATTGTATGGAGCTTTAAACACGGCTCAGCCACCTGCGAGTTTGTTTATGAGACCGGTGTTGATGCATGTCGATGATGAGGGAGTATTAGATTGTGTTTTTAGTGCAATCGGTGCACCTCTAGTCTTAATTGCAAAAGTCAGGGCACAACAGTGTCCTAATGATTTAAGGGTATTACTAAAAGGACCTTAGGTTTGTTGAAAACTAATGATTTAAGTTACATATTAAACGTTTATTTATAGTTATAAAATATGCACCTTGAACCTTTCTGTATTTCTTTATACAACTTATATCATTTTCCATTTTGCTAAATGTTGTAGGAGCAATTTCATTGAATACAAAGGAGCCATTTTGCTATTGTTTGTTTAATTGAAGTTATTTTCTTAAAGAAAATCTGTTAAAACCATAAAAATCCATAAAAAACTAAATGGGGAAAAAATAAAACTGATTCCATAGGGCCGTAGAAATTGGTGGATATGGAAAAAAAGTCCAGGAAAAATTCCTAACAGGGCAGTGTGCTCAGAGAGAGAGAGAGCAGATTATTACCGATAACAAAAATATGTACCGGTAGGTTGTTATGCTCTGTTTTAGTTCGTCTTTTAAATCCCTTGATTTATCTTTTGATCACTGGATTTTAAGCCACCTTAGGCAAACCCTTAAAAAATCTTTATTATTAAATCAATGATATAGTTAGTTGTGTATTGCCTTCAACGCTTTTAGCAAAAATTTCTGTAAACCTCAAACTCTGTCCTGTCATTTCTCAGATTTAATCTACGACATGTGCCAGCTTTAAATTGAGCAGATATTTAGTTGTTTCTGTTGCACAGCTCTGTAGAAACATGTGGTTTCCACTCAAAATGGCTGCTGTAACTAATCAGGAAACCTAACTCCCCAAGTGCAAGCACAGACCTTTTATCAATCAGTGCATCCTTGGCAGATATCTAGCCATAAACATTTAAAAGTTTTCTCCTAAATAACAACATCTAGCTGCTGGCCTCAGACTAAATACAGATGAGAAAAGAGTATCGGTGCGTGCTGTGGTAGTCCACATGTGTCTATTCTTGGCCAGTCATATTCACATATTACACATGCTGCTATTCAACCAAAATACCAGCCTTTTGTCTTTCCTTTTTGCAGTGCAATTTAATATTAATGTATAAATAGTGCTAACTGAAGACTAGTATTCTTAGTAGTAGTACTAAACCACATCAAACAGCCGAAAGAAACACAGTGAAAAATGATTAAGGTGTGCAGACAGGATGAAGCTGGAGGAAAACTGAACCAAAACATGAAACAAACCAGAAAGCTCTGGCATTCATTAGGCTTTGTTCATCAAAGCATCATCATTTTTACAATATTTACTTTACATATACAGTTTGGCAGATGCCCCTCATCCAAAGCGAGTTACATGAATGCATGGTGCTGCACATCCAGTAAAGGGGCTACATGACAATTCAATTGCCGGATTAAAATCCAGGTGACTTTAGTGGATGTCTTGATGGCTTTCCTACAATTCTGATGAACTCTAATGACCGAAGTCTTAACAATTCTAACAAATTATAATAAGAAACTAGAGAGGTGCATTTCCTGAAGAAAATGCGAATGTAATTGCTACTCTGCAATAGCCGACCCTTAGTGTACCTCATGGGCCCAAAGGTCATCACGTCACCCCAGGGTGCCCCCGGAACCAAGCCTGCCAAATTTCGTGGCCATAAGTCAATAACTGACTGAGTTATAGTCATTGGCCCGCCAGGGGCCCCAGTGCCCAGCCGGGGTCCTCATGGCCCTCGTGGGCATCACATCCCACCTCAGATTGCACCCGGGACCCAGCCTGCCGAATTTTGTGGCTGTAGATCAAAAACTGACTGAGTTACGGTCATTGGCCCCAGCCCCAGTGTCCAGCCGGGGTCCTCATGGCCCTCGTGGGCATCACATCCCACCTCAGATTGCTCCCGGGACCAAGGCTGCCGAATTTTGTGGCTGTAGATCAAAAACTGACTGAGTTACGGTCATTGGCCCGCCAGGGGCCCCAGTGCCCAGCCGGGGTCCTCATGGCCCCCGTGGGCATCACATCCCACCTCAGATTGCACCTGGGACCCAGATCAAAAAACTGACTGAGCTACGGTCATTGGCCCGGCCCCAGTGTCCAGCGGGGTCCTCATGGCCCTCGTGGGCATCACATCCCACCTCAGATTGCACCCCCGGACCCAGCCTGCCGAATTTTGTGGCTGTAGATCAAAAACTGACTGAGTTACAGTCATTGGCCCACCAGGGGCCCCAGTGCCCAGTCAGGGTCCTCATGGCCCTCGTGGGCATCACATCCCACCTCAGATTGCACCCGGGACCCAGCCTGCCGAATTTTGTGGCTGTAGATCAAAAACTGACTGAGCTACGGTCATTGGCCCGGGCCCCAGTGTCCAGCCGGGGTCCTCATGGCCCTCGTGGGCATCACATCCCACCTCAGATTGCACCCGGGACCCAGCCTGCCGAATTTTGTGGCTGTAGATCAAAAAACTGACTGAGTTACAGTCATTGGCCCGCCAGGGGCCCCAGTGCCCAGTCGGGGTCCTCATGGCCCTCGTGGGCATCACATCCCACCTCAGATTGCACCCGGGACCCAGCCTGCCGAATTTTGTGGCTGTAGATCAAAAACTGACTGAGTTACAGTCATTGGCCCACCAGGGGCCCCAGTGCCCAGCCGGGGTCCTCATGGCCCCCGTGGGCATCACATCCCACCTCAGATTGCACCCGAGACCAAGCCTGCCGAATTTTATGGCTGTAGATCGAAAACTGACTGAGTTACGGTCATTGGCTCACCAGGGGCCCCAGTGCCCAGCCGGGGTCCACAGGGGCGCCATGGGCATCACATGTCACCTCAGATTGCACCCGGGACCAATCCTGCCGAATTTTGTGACCGTAGGTCGAAAACTGACTGAGTTATGATTCATTAACTTTTGGCCCATTCATTTCCTATGGGAAAAATTCGTACTTTGTACGATTACCTATATAGGCAATCACACTAATAAAAATCTTTTAGCTATGGCTGTAAGCAACTGGTCAAATTGAAAAAAGTTTAGGATGTGTATTTTTACTGCCAAACTTTGGTTTATTGACATATTTTCATTTAATCTATTTTATGAATATTGATTTACTTTTCATTAACTATGCGCATAAGTAGAAACTACGTCATGGTCTGCGGTGTGCAAGCAGACACTTGCATGGACACGCAAGTAGAGAAATGAAATGAAAAATATGTTAAAAATACTTTATAAATACCTACAAGTGCCAAACACTAATCATTTGACCGCTTCTACAAGTAGAGCTGTGCTGGATTTACCTACTTAAAGGTTTAAAGTGTTTAAAAGGTGATACTTCATTGCCTGTTCTGGAAATGAGCATTTCTTCAAGTGGATTGATTCCCTCTTGGTTGTGTGCAGCCAGCGAGGTATGTTTATTTATGTTTATATTCCATTCGGATGCTTTGGATAGTAGCATTCCACCTGTGTTTTCAGCCATAACTGTGACTCATTTACGTAGTTTTCTTGTGAAAATACCCTTTGTATTACCATCACAGGAACAGAAACAGACTGTGAGACTATGATAATGTCTGGTCAACGACCATTTCGATCAGCAACCTAGTTCACAGAACGTAATGCGGTCATTAAACTGCATATACATGAACTGGAGAATACTCTCTATGTGAACAGTTTAGTCAGATAACTACTACACTGATTGGATAAGTAGTTTGCATGTAAGTAATCTCAAACTGAGTGAGGATCAAATCCATGCAACTGTGGACTAATGGCCTTGTGGAAGAACATAACCGTCCCAGTTTGGTGCAACCCTCAACCTTCTGGTCAATAGTATAACATTATACAAAGATGTTGTACTTTAAAAAGCCACCCGTTGGTATAATGTGATTTGTTACAGTGCTCAGAGATGTGTGGTGGAGGAGAGCAGCAGAGGATGGTCACGTGTCCTGAAGATGGAAGTTGCAACGAGTTCGAGAAACCTAGCTCCATTCAGCAATGTAACATACAGCCATGTGCTCAGTGGGTGACTGGATCCTGGGGGCAGGTGAGATTAACTTTGCAGCCCATTTTTAATTCTGTTTTCTCTGCTTTACCGTTGCAATAAAATGTTATGCAACATTGTAAAACAAAAATCGGCTACATTATCATTGTTTTCCTTTATGGTAGTAGTAGTAAAACTACACTGGATATATGCACCATCACACTGTAGCGATATAAAATAATTCAGGCATCTAACATACAACATGATGTCAGTGTTAACTGATTCATGGTTTTAGTGTTAGAGCTGGACTTAAAACCATTTAGTTCTGTTGATTTACTTTTTTGGATTTACAAGTTTTGCTGTAGCATTTCCAAAAATACAGTCAAAGCTCTCTGAATCTGGGGCTGTTAGTAGGATTATTTTCTGTAATTTAAACTCCCTTCCAGTTCTAGTTTTAGAACGAGGCCTTTAGTATACTCCGTGATGAAGTACAGTTAATTCAGTGAGTGTGTATTTTTCCGCTTGCAGTATATTGACATTTACGGCACTGTGGTGGCCTAGTGGTTAAGGTGCAGGACTATGAACCAGAAGGTCCAGGGTTCAAGGTCCACCTCTGCCAAGCTGCCACTGTTGGCTCCTTGAGCAAGACCCTTAACCCACAATTGCTTGGATTGTAAGACTGTACCAATTGTAAGTCGCTCTGGATAAGGGCGTCTGCTAAATGCTGTAAATGTAAATGTAAATTTAGTCATTTAGCAGTCACCGTTCTCCAGAGTGACTTACAATTGATACAATCTTACAATGCAAGCGATTCTTAAGTTCTTAAATTAAGGGACTGGCTCAAGGAGTAAACAGTGGCAGCTTGGCAGAGGTGGGATTTGGACCTAGGACTTTCTGTTCCACAGTCCTAACAGCTGTCACACTGGAGTGTTCCTGACACCTGAGAAAGTTTAGTTTAGCGATAATAAGTGGGGAAGCGGAACAACCTGCACAGAACTGCTCAACAAAACACTCTTCCTTCATTATCTTGAAGTATTTTGAATTCAGAAAAGATCCAGAACAGCTAATCATCTGACACTGGCATCACAAGTCAAGACAACGGCACTATTTTATGTCAGCACTATCAGGTTTTTTTCTACTTGGGTCTACTTTCGTTTTCTTCCACACCATTGGAGGTTCCAAATAACTTGATGCTATAACTTTATTTTTGGTTTACCATTTGGTTACATTCATAATAACATGTTGAACAATCTATTTAAGTGCGTTGTTTACGTATCATTAGCCTTGATTTCACTTCAAGATATGCTCGGAAAAACTGCAATACTGTAATGGGATGGTTCCACAAATCACAAACACAAATCCTAACCCTGTCTTGCTAATAAACTGTTCCACAAAGCTATTCAGGGCATCCCAGTGGCCTTGAAACTTCACACAGCCGGCCAGATGACTGATTGTTATTGTTAGATTACATGAGTTTATACACATGACAAATGACCACCCACTTAGATACTCTGTTCGGAATGTAAAAGCACAGCGTATCCCCCAATTAAGTCAACATTTACAGTGAGGTGCATTAAAGAGCAATTAATGTTTTGGGCCAATGCTTATGCACACAGGCAGTTTTATATTTTGTATTTTGGCCTTTCAAACATGAAAAGGTTGATTCAGCCCACCGTTCTGCTTATGGTTATAAACAGCTCCATGCCTGAAATTGCACATATCCACTGTTAGAGTGATAGCTATATACAATTTTACGCAATCTGAGCTGTACAGAACCTGTCTGGAAGAAGATATTTTCAATTTTGCCCCAACGAGGACGGTGAGGACGGATCTGATGCAGAAGGTGGCAATATATTGGGGTTACAAAGTCTCAATCTACAAGACACCATCTCCATGGCAACAAACTGTTTGGAAGGCATGCCAGAAGATAGGGTTTTCATAACCTGAAGTTCTGTAGACAAGACTTGAAACTTGACTGGGTTCCATGGTCAGATGCACTGGAGCAAACACATAGAAAATAAAATGTAAAAAGAATGATGGCTATACAGAAAAGAACCTAATCCCAACTGTTAAGTGTGGATAATTTTTTTAAATTCATTTGCTAATATTTACTTAGTTGTTTTTGTCTAATTACTTCGTTTTCTAACTATTGCTACAGACTTATTTGATAGGATAAATTCATTCCATTCTTACATTTATCATCTTTTATGACCCAAGTAGCTTGGGTCCCTTTGTGAGTCTTGGTCCTCCCTAGGTTTCTTCCTTATTTAGGGAGTTTTTCCTTTCCACTGTCGCACTAGGCTTGCTCAGTTTGGGATTGGTCTTAGATATTAGAAGACAAGTAAAGCTGCTTTGAGACAATGCTCCTTTGTAAAAAGCGCTATAGAAATAAATCTGATTTGACTAGATGATCTGTGTATCTGTGCTGGGTCCTCCTCAAAGGGATTATTAGTGCAGTAAGTCCCCTAGATACAAACCAGTTCCGTTTTGAGAGTGGGTTTGCATGTCCAAAAGTTCATATGTCCAACATATTTATCGTAAGCATCCAGCTAGTGAGCCTCCAGCACCTGATCTTGCTTATTTTCATTTTAGTGTTCATTGTTATGGCTCGCCACTCCTTAGTGAGATCATTGCTTCTTTTTATGCTTAATAATTCCACAAAAATGGGATATGTACTGTACTAGTCAGTGTCACAAGCAGGGTCTTACCAGACTACACTACCCAGCCTCCATCACCCCGCCCACGTCATTCCTGTGTTCCGCCACTGAGCTATTCCAGTGCACAGCCTGCTCTGTTGGTGTATTGAGTTGGCACAAGTTATCAGTGGGTCTGTCGCAGGAGAGAGGGAGGGTCTGGAAACGCAAAGATCAGGGGTCTTTGTGTGTTCGTGGGTTTCCGTTTTGCCAGAAAGCCCCCAGGACTGGGGTTTGGGATTGAGAGTTGGATCTGTGCTACATGATGATTGTCCCTGTTACAAACATATAAATTCCGGAATATTTGACATTAAAACTCAATAGAACAATGATCCAAAAGCAAAAGATTAGTTCCGTAACCACAGAATCAAACTTTCCCTCTGAGATTTTCCCTGATTCGTCTGAGAAAATGGACAGCAGGTGCATCAAATCCGACCTCCCAGTGAGTCACGGTGTGTGTGTAATAGAACCAGCTTCATTTCCAAAAGGTGTCTTTAATCCCTGCCGACGTCAGTACTGCCACATGTCCTACATGGCCCGTTGCTCCCAACATGTTGTGAGTCCATGCGCCACTCAGCAGGACCTAGATGAGTGCACCTCAGCTTTTAGTTAGAGCCACCATTTGATCCACCCCCGACTGGGGCATCTCAGATTCTCAGTATTTACTCTTGGGAAATGTAAAAAATGGCTTGGGGACTGTGGTTTATCCTGCACTCATGTAACAAAATCAGATTTTCAGATGTCCTAGAACAGTCAGATATCCTTCTCATAAATGGCCCCACTCTCACTGAACGTTCTCTCAGCATCTCTTTGTTTGTAGTCGCTCAGTAGTTCCAGTTTATGAGCTGCAAGTTGTAATGCAGGACGACCAAATTTCTCTGCATTTTCTCCACTATTTTTGAATATCGGTGGACCACTAATACTATAGTGTATACACCATATCTCGGCAGTGCTCTGTGTCCTGCGGTGGAGGCGTCCAACGCCGACTGGTCAAGTGCGTTAACACGAAGGCAGAGCAAAATGAAGAAGAGGAGAATGAGGAGGCCCAGTGCGATCACGAGCCTTGGCCTGAGAACACACGCCAGTGTAACCTGCATGACTGTGACAGCGCCCCCTCTGGTGAGTGGTGCTCATTTATCACCATATCATATCATTTATCACCATTATATTGGTCCATTACTATCATTTTTACCGTTGTGATACTAATAATAGTCATAAACGTTCGTATACCTCACTCGGATCGAAAACCAAATGTCGTCGTGCTGCATTAGCTTTATTATAATGTATGTTCACAGCTAGGCACGCTTGAGGCTATCACTGCTGACTGCTGCATGTAGAGACAGAAGCCGAACTGCTGCATGCTGCTGTCATTTACATATCAAGCGAGTGAGCCAGGCCAGAGCCTTTCAAAAGTCAGTGTAGCCATTTCATCAAACCTTTCAGAACGAAATGATTCAATTTTATTGGAATGCAAATGAAACAGAAGAGCAAAGACCATTAGGAAATGAACTTTTCCTACCTACTGAAATGTCAGTTAGAATATCACAGTTCACACCATTTCAACACAGAATGCTTCTTTCTTGCCGGCTTAAAAGAATTTATATGAGAAATTATATGGCAAGGTCTCTTTAATGCAATCAGAAAAAGGTCTCTCTTTAAGGCAGTCAGAGCTGAAATTAAAAGGATAGCAGTTTTGGTGCTTAAAATATTTATCACAGTTTCTGTGTTATTCCTGTTGAGCATCCTTCTTTTATTTCAGTGAGGGGTTTTTGTTTGCTTGGTTTTTTTCTTTAGGGGTGTGGGTAAACAGAAACATTTCTCAGAGCAACTCCTGAGAGGGACTGTAGGTGCTACTAAAAGTGTCGTTGTATTAAATGTATGTATATAGGCCACAAATTTCAGTATTTTCAACCAGTAATACCAAGAATAGCCTGTAGATGGCTATATATGGGTGTACTTTTCCTAAGTACAATGAGCATGGCATGATCTCATCTAACAGAATCTTAATTGAGAAGCACCGTGATGATAGTTTCAGTCTGAGTTAGCACTTTAGTCATTAAATATGCATTACTGGTTTAATCTCAGAGTCGGCTACATCAGCTTTACAAGAACATACTTTGGGCTTTATGTACAGTTATAAAAGCAGAGGAATAACCAAACTAAATCAAACCAAAAATTCTTCCAAAATATTTACTTACTACAGTCGTCTTTAAAAACAAGCTATGGACAATTATGGCACCAAATGTAGGGGAACTTAAATATGTAAAATACTTTCATAATTTATCAATTGTAACAGTTTAAAAGTAAATGTGTGTGGGTTTTGGTGATGGTAGGCAGTGGACCAAACCACTGAGATGCATACGAAGAGGGGACGCAATACTTCAGAACTTAAAAACAACCAATTTTGTATCTATAATTTTGATTGTAATTATAATTAATGCATATTACTACATTTTGTTCTAAATTATATAGTTATATTTACAATTATTATATTAGGGGGACAACTCTCTGCTTTTCCCAGGAAGGAAAGGGATGTTTCCCAATCCCCCTATGGTATTTCACCTCTGGTCAGGGTCATGGGGGAGGGTCTGTAGCCTAAAGTGGAATTCACTGGGCGCAGGCAGATAAACTAGTCTATGGCAGGGTTTTGTAAAATATATACACCACCCAACCTTCACATTCAATCCCCATCTGCGATTCAAACCCAAAACCTTCCCAGCAGCTGGCTCTTACCAATGAGCCACCGGGGCTGCTAGAGCATTATATTATACTTAATTAACCATATCTGAATCTGACCCCAGCTTTATCGCATGGCTTTAGGCTCTCAGATCTTTGGCTCTGTCTAAAACTATGGAAGAGTCGGGCTTCAGTATGGGCGAGCTGTGCGACCTCACAGCTTTCATTTACGGAAGAAACTCGCAGGAGCTTTGAGTTATGTGTCTAATTTCCTGCAATGATGCAAGCTCATTGTTTTGTGAATCTGTTTCAGGCCGCATTTCCTTTCTATGAATACTCAATGAGTGTGTACTGTAATTTCCCTTCCATACTATTTCTGATCCGAGGCCATTCTTTTCGCCGAGCCTATTAATATCATTGTTTTCCTCTCTCTCCGTTGATAATGGTTGTTCAGCTGGATTCATTGCTTATTTAAGAAGAAATGGAGAAGCCTTCAGGAGTAAAATGTTTTGGTTGGGGTTAGCAACAATTCAAGACTTTCTGTGCGTTGTGTGCAACATAATTCGCTTGCACTCAGTGTGAAAAAAGTAATGAAGGACTGGGACAACTTTCTGTCACACTTAGAGAAGGTTCTCTGGTTATAAAATACATTCCCTATCAGTTGGTATTTCCCAATGGTGTGCACATCAAGATAATACACCAAAGTATGCAGACACCGCTTCTAATTGGTAATCTCTGTTATTTCTCCCACACTCACTAGTAACATATTCATAATACGAAGCATACCGGCACGAAAACAAAAAAAGGAAATTAGAATATGCTGAACTGAACACCTCAGTGACCCTGAGTATGACACATTCACAGATTTCCACCTCCCCAACAAGTCAGGTCATTAACATTCTGCCCTGCCCTGTAGGGTTACCAGCTGATGGAAAACTTGGCTGGCTGGGACACAGCCCTGGTCTTCACCTTTGGGCAGAATTGGAATTATAACAGTGAGCCAGGGTTTATTAGGTTTATTAGTGTCCTCAGAGTTCAATTGAAAATCTACTGCCAGGCCTTCTCAGAAGAATGAAGGATATTGTAGCAGTTAAAGGGGAACAAACTCTATTCTAATATCCATGTTTTTTATGTACTGTTTTGGACTTTTGGCTATATGGAGTATGAAGTTGATGACAAGCCATATTTAAATTCATGTCCATATGGCTGGTTCAGAGTGTATACTGTTCCTTTCCTCTGTAAATGTGAAAGATATCATGATTGAGCCAAACAGCATGAAAAACAAGCGGATTACACAAGCACTCTGGGAAAAGCTCGGTAATGGAATACGTTTTTTTCACCTTTTGTAAATGGAAAGAAGGGCAACATATGACCGCCTGGCTTTCAGCTGTGGGCTGAATCTAGATTACATTCTGACAACTCATAGTAATGACTTGATATGGGAATGAATTGTCTGTGCGGACGGAAGTCAGTGGTTACGTTGAATGAATATTACTGTAGTTCCTCCAGTCTGTTCTGTTAGAAGTCTCAATCTGAGCCTACGAATAAACAAACAAGGAGCTCCCTATATCCGGCCTTGTTTGCAGTTCTGACAGGATGTGTGTATCATTGGGGGAGAAATGTGCTCAGAGTTCAATACAAAGATAAATGCAACATCTCCAAGGCACTCTGGATGAAGGTCACATGACTGTCTGAGAGTGAAGCTGATGCAGGAAGTTTGTGTGTGTTTACACTTTCAGAAATGTCGGTGTACCCACAAAAGTCCTTCCCATTGCCATCTACCATATTGCTGGAAAGGATCTGGATGCAGTTAAAACAAATAGAAATGGGTTGTTTCAAAAATGCAGCATTAATATGGAACTACATGGGACTGTGAGAATAAGTGGGAATATATGGGAATACGGGATTGTGGTGGTGCAGTTGTTAAAGTTCTGGACTGTAAATCCCACCTCTGCCAAGTGCTGACTCTGCTATTGAGTCAAGACCAAGACTTTTAGTAGTCGAGTCTGAGACAAGACCGAAACCAGATTAAGATTTTTTTTCATCATGGAAGAATAAAAGAAGAAAATGGAAATAAATAACAAAAAAAGAACTGACCAAGAAGGAGTTGTTGGAATCGACTAGATTGCCTAGAAGGCGGACAATTTATTGAAAAGACCATCCTGCTTCTCTCAATCCAATGATGTGCCCCTCAGTGTCTGTCAACTGGCCAAAATGTCTTTGAGTGCATTGTAGAGGCTTGTCTAGCAGTCAACAATCTCTCACCAAGAGGTACATTACCCAAAAGTAGTACCTTTTTATAGGTAGCAGGGACAGCACTTTTACACCCTCTTGTGGCAAGACCCAGTGTGTAATCAGACCAAACCTGTAAGCATTGACATGTACAGTCGTATGAAAAAGTTTGGGCACCCCTGATAATGTTCATGATTTTTCTTTATAAATCATTGGTTGTCCAGCTCAGCAATTTCAGGTAAATATATCATATAGCAGATGAACACCGTGATATTTGAGAAGTGAAATGAAGTTTATAGGATTTACAGAAAGTGTGGTGCAGTAAATTATTCAACACAAAATTAAAATTAGGCAGGTGCATAAAATTTGGGGCACCCTTGTCATTTGAATACCTTTAGCACTAATTATTGGAACACAAAATTTGTTTTGTAAGCTCATTGACCCTTGATCTACATACACAAGTGAATCCAACTATGAGAAAAGGGTTAAGGTGGGGCCAATTGGAAGTTGTCTCCTCTTTGCATCTTCTCTGAAGAGTGGCAACATGGGAGCCTCAAAACAACTCTCAAATGGCCTGAAAACAAAGGTTGTTCAACATCATGGTTCAGGGAAAGGGAAAAGCTCTCTCAGAGATTTCAGCTGTCAGTTCCCACTGTGAGGAACATAGTGAGGCAATGGAAGACCACAGGCACAGTTTTAGTAAGGAACTCCCTGAAGTGGCAGACCAAGAAAAAATCTCAGATAGGCAGAGGCGAAGGATGGTGAGAAACAGTCATAGTCAAGCCACAGACCACCTCCAAAGACCTACAACCTCATCTTGCTGCAGATGGTGTCACTGTTCATCGTTCAACTATACAGCGCACTTTGCACAAGGAGAGGCTGTATGGGAGAGTAATGCAGAAGAAGCCCTTCTGCAGACACGCCACAAACAGAGTCCCTTGAGGTGTGCTACAGCACATTTGGACAATCCAGCTTCATTTTGGAATAAAAGTGCTGTGTACTGATGAAACTAAAAATTGAGTTTATTTGGACATAACAAGGAGCGGAAAAAGAACACCAGCCATCCCAAGACAAACACTTGCTACCCACAGTAAAAATTTGGTGGCGGTTCCATCATGGCTGTGGGACTGTGTGGCCAGTGCAGGTACTAGGAATCTTGTTAAAGTTGAGGGTCGCATGGATTCCAGTTAATATCTCCAGATTCTTGAGAGACAATGTTCAAGAATCAGTGACAAAGTTGCCCGAGGCCAACGACCCCAAACCCCTGCCAAAATTCTACTAAGGCATTCATGCAGAGGAAACCAGTACAACGTTTTTTTCTGGGAATGGCCATCTCCAGTCCCAGACATGCAATATTACTTCCCCAGACATGAATATTACTGAAAATGTGGGCTGTCCATGCTCGGAAAACCATCAAACCCTGACTGAAACTGGAGATGTTTCTAAAGAAGAATGGTCCAAAGCACCTTCAACCAGAATCCAGACTGGAAGCTGTAGGAAGGAATTTAGCATTTAGCGGCTGTTATTTCTACAAAAGGAGGATCTACTAAATATTGATGTCATTTTTCTGTTGGGGTGCCCAAAATTTTATGCACCTGCCTAATTTTGTTTGAATAATTACTGCACACTTTCTGTAAATCCTATAAACTTCATTTCACTTCTCAAATATCACTGTGTTCATCTGCTATATGATATATTTAACTCAAGTTGCTGATCTGAACAACCAATGATTTATAAACTAAAATCATGAAAATTATCAGGGGTGCCCAAACTTTTTCATACGACTGTATGCCCGAGACATGACTGCATGTCGAGTTTTGCAGCAATCTGACATTTCTATTTTTGTCAATGAGTATGTATTAATAAATGTTATTATATTTCATCATAATCTAACATTAAATAATATATAGCCTAAAATTATTATTATGAATTATTATTATATTATACTCTCAGTCAAACTAAAGCAAACTATCTTTTGGAAGCAAATGATGGTGATGCATCACCACATAAAGTCAACTGAATATAGCAACAACACCCATTTTATCCATTGTTATTATTAAACTTGAAAACCCTCAAAAAAATTTATCCTAAACTTTACTAAGTAAAGCGAGCGGGAAATGGGAGCGATGGCCGCATCAAATTGCTACAAAAGGGGGTGAACACAATGAGTAGTTCATTACATTTACATTTAGCAGACGCTCTTAAGCAGAGGTACATACAGTCTTAAAATCCAAGCAGCTATGGGCTAAGGGCCTTGCTCAAGGACCCAACAGTGGCAGCTTGGCAGAAGTGCCTGGTCAGAGAGTTCAGTAAATTAACTGCTGCCCCATCTTTGTGCCATTTCCTGGGTAATTCAGTTCCTGGGCAGTGCTGGAGGTTTGACCTCAGTGTCATATAGGTGACGCTTGCAGGCTTTTGGGTTTACAGATCCTGTAAATCAGCAACATTATTTTGCTAATGAATCATAAGATGTCGACAAAACAACAGCAAATCTTTGGCTAGCATTTCCGCCAAATGGTTTTTTCTAATTGCGGCACTACTCGACTGTGATGGAGAGTAAACTGATTTAGGCTAGTGCCTCTGTTTTCAGTCGGCATTTTGTCACAGAATCTAAAGTGACTGACTTACAAGAGGACTGTGCGATGCTGATTAGCTTTGTCAGTTCCCACATGTTCAGAAAGCAAGTGTAGCAGCTCCAGATGAGCAGAGTGTTGTGTGCAATCAGCGGACTCTCTGTGGAGTCTAAGGTCTTACCCCGATTCATTATGTTTATGCATTTGGCAGACTGTTAACCAAAGGGATTTAAAATTAGCATGAGTAGTTTAGGGGTAAGAGTCTTACTCAAAGGCCCAACAGAGACAGCTTGGTGGAGACACTGATTTGAACTTAAACCTTCCAATTAGTAGAATAGATCTTTAACCACTGGATTCCAATTGGCTGTCAAGGGCGACTGCTGCACCTCTAAATATGCACCCATGGATTATATGCGTTTACAGCATTAGCAGATGCCTTTATCCAGAGCCACGCACTGTTGATATGAGATGTGTTTCCCAATAACAGTCAATCTTAGCTATTTACGAACAACTTTAAGAACGATGTAACTTTCTTAGTCCCAAATTACGAATGAGTTAAGTATTTGTTTGCCGACTCCACCTCTGCATCTGTGCTGGAAAAGCACCGCCAGTTTAAACCCACACCACCGATTTATATAAATTTTAATAAACCAGAAGAGTACCATTGGGGAAATAGTTATTAGGAAAACTAATAAATAAGTATTTCTATTCCTGGTCTAAAAAACTTTTACGTGAATAAAATAACCCTGGAACAAAATGAAACCCTATACTGGTTCTCCCCGTTTTACGATGGCCCAACATATGATATTTTGACTATATGATGGGAATCCGATAATAAAATGCTGGGAAATATAGTGAGGAAAAGCCGTGGTTGCACAATAATTGTTTTTTGTTTTGCACTTTCAATACATTATTCCAAAAAATTACATTAGATATGAAATACTTTTACAATGGGGTATTGTCTCAAAGTAGCTTTACAACTTTCACTTATCTAGGCCCAAAGCCTTAAATGAGCAAGACGAGGGTGACAGTGGAAAGGAAAAACTCCCTAAATGTTATCAGCAAGAAACCTTGGAAGGACCAAGACTCAGCAAGCGACCCAACCTTTTTGGGCAGCCTAGATGTTATATGTAAGAATTAAACTAACTACCTAATTAATATGTTTATAGTAATTCTTTAAATAAACATAAACTAAATAAAAATTAGCAGAGAACATATTTAAAGAAAATATAATGTAAATATGATAATATATAGAATATGATCTATTAAACAGAATACAATATTATGAAGCGTATAATGAAGCATTTCAGACAATAGTGTATATAGATAAAATATTGAATAAAATATTTAATAAACAACGTGTATCTTTTAAATGGACATCTCTGCCCACCTGTTCCTGTAAATTAATCAAATGCATTCATTTTGCCGTGGAACCACATCAGGAGTGTTAGATTCCAGCTGTGGAAGGCTACAACCTGTACGGAGACTAGTCACACTGAGCCAGCAAAGTCATTTCTAATTAGCTGCCACATTAAATGAGCAGCCTTAATTGAGTTAGATTGCTAAATTCTTTTGTGGTCAGCAATCTAACACTCCTGGAGCGAAATACATGCTAGAAGCTAAGAGTACATGACAGCTTTAACTGGAACATAATGAAGTGTTGAGGATCTCGCACAAACCATCTGCGAGTCCTGCCAAAATGCAGCTGTGGCTCTGTTGCAGCAGGGAGTTGCAGAGCCCTGACCTAGGAAATAACCCAGTTCTCTTTCATGTCAGCCCATTCGTGTACTTCTTTCATCCTATACCAAAATAAAATTAACCACAATAGCTTTGTCTCTGGAGAAGGCGGCGTCTCCCAGCAGTATGTGTCTTTTAGCTGGTTGTACAGTCTAGGAGCAGGAAGGGGTAAATCATGGGAGCCCATTGTAGCTGTGACCCCCATGGCCCAGCTTCCCAGCCTTCCAACCATGTCGGTGCAATATGTGACCAGGCAACATGGGAAAATCTTGTTGACATACATGAGAATTTCTGTCAGAAGTTTGAGAAAGAGGAAGACTACGGCTGTGTTTTGAAACTGGCCAGATTTTGTCTGCTGCTCAAAACCCATAGTGCACCATAAATATAGTGGACAACCAATGTACACTACTTATGGACTAACTTACCACAATGTATGGTTTCCTTCGGCTCGAAATTTATTCAACAAAGATGGCGGGTCCAAAACCACCAACCGTAGCGATTAATTTCTTGTATAAATATGACTGCAAAATATTGGAGAAATGGGTGAAGTTTTGCACTTAGTCACGACAAAGTTAGATTCTGTCATGTCAGAAGATGGAAAACATCTGGATTGTTTAAGGGATGAAAGGGCAAGATGATTTGTCTCATCTGTACATCAGTTTTGTCTAAATTGTCTTTTGTATCGGTCACTGCTACTCTATATAGTCTTCTATATAGAACAGCCTATGTAGTGATCAGTGAATGAGTAATGGCACTGGTACTGAACTATGAACCAGAAGGTCCAGATTTCAATTCCCACCTCTGCCAAGCTGCCACTGTTGGGTCCTCGAGCAAGATGCTTTACCACAACTGCTTGGATTGAAAGACTGTATCAGTTGTGAGTATTTCTGGATAGTGGTGTCTGCTAAATGACATAAATGTAAGTAATGAGTGGACCATTTTTGACATGCTCCATATTCTTAGGAATTCCTCCTCACAGCGTTTAAAGACGACTCATACTTGTCATTGGTTCAAATTGCATACTTGCCATTATCTCTTTTTTTCACTGCATTACAATTTTGGCACATTTCCAGCTATAGAGACATTATTCTGACATTATCTCCATTATTCAACCCAGTTAACCACTTATCTTCCAATCTCAGCTATTTTAAAAGCTACCAATGTTAGTCTTAAGAGATGACACGATTTAACCCATGTGGCATTAGCTGTACCCTTCGGTTACCTAATTCAAATATTTATACTGCACATGTTACACTGTTTTATGTCATGTTTGTATTACTCTCCTCCTTGTGGTTGAATCCACTGCTGCGTTCAGAATGTACTGCCAGACTTCACGCTAATGGCCTCCCTGGATTTAGTGCTACATTTATAGGTTTAACAAATATAACCATCTTCCAACTCTCCAGCTTTGCCAAGGCTGTCAGTGTAGTGAGAAGAGGAGGAATGAGGCTTATTTCAGGTCATACAGATGGAGTTTGGCCCACTTTGTGTAGCGAGGTCACTGGATTGGTCAAACATTAAGAGAGTTTTAGTACACAGTCAGACTTTTGCAAAACTCAGCCAGAACTATTGGGAATATCCTGAATGCAGTCCTTGCAACATAAGCAGAAATATCCCCAAAAAGACTGACAACCTTCTTTATCATGCAAAATCAGTGCCCAACCCTTACTGATGCGCTTGTGGCTGGATGAAAGAAAATTCTTACAGTCACGATCCTAAATCTAGTGGAAGAGAAATCTAGTGAAATCTAGTAGAATGGGGTGTTCAATAAGCATACATGGATGTGATATGTGACCTCATGTATTAAACCAGAAAGTAGCAGATTATGGCCCCACAGCCACATGAAGTACCAATAACCACTTCTTAGTTTATGCAGTCATTTTGTTACTTGAAATTTGCGTTCTCTTACCGTGTCAGTTACATAATCGAATCCTTTTTTGTGAAACCCAATTGGGGGTAAATATAGCTTTTCAAAGCTCTGGAATTACAGTGAGCTTGAACCCTTTGAAGTTTGTGAGCTCTAGAATTTTCTATGTCTGCATAAATATGACATAAAACATCATCAGATTTTCACACAAGTCCTAAAAGTAGATACAGAGAAACCAGTTAAACAAATGAGACAAAAATATTATACTTGGTCATTTATTTATTGAGGGAAATGATCCAATATTACATATTAGTGAGTGGCAAAAAGTATGTGAACCTCTAGGATTAGCGGTGAAATTAGTCAGTTGTTTTCAATCAATGGGATGACAATCAGGTGTGAGTGGGCACCCTGTTTTATTTAAAGAACAGGGATCTATAAACGTCTGTTCTTCACAACAGATGTTTGTGGAAGTGTATCATGGCACGAACGAAGGAGAGTTCTGAGGACCTCAGAAAAAGAGTTGTTGATGCTCATCAGGCTGGAAAAATGGTTACAAAAACCATCTCTAAAGAGTTTTTTTGGACTCCACTAATCCACAGTCAGACAGATTGTGTGTACAAATGGAGGAAATTCAAGACCATTGTTTTACCCTCCCCAGGAGTGGTCGACCAACAAAGATCACTCCAAGAGCAAGACGTTTGTCTTGTAATAGTTGGCGAGGTCACAAAGGACCCCAGGGTAACTTCTAAGCAACTGAAGGCCTCTCTCACATTGGCTAATGTTAATGTTCATGAGTCCACCATCAGAAGAACACTGAACAACAATGGTGTGCATGGCAGGGTTGCAAGGAGAAAGCCACTGCTCTCCAAAAAGAACATTGCTGCTCGTCTGCAGTTTGCTAAAGATCATGTGGACGAGCCAGAAGGCTATTGGAAGAATGTTGTGGACAGATGAGACCAAAATGGTTTTTGGTTAAAAAAAAAAGCGTTATGTTTTGAGAAAGGAAAACACTGCATTCCAGTTGCATGCAGTTGTTCAATACCATTGTCAAAGGGTCTATATATTTGCGTATTTTATAGTAGAATGCTCTGCATTCTGTATTTTACTTGTAACATGTTTTATCCTGATTTTATCACAATATTTATTATGCTGTCTGTATTGTATGTTTACTGCTGGAACACACTTCTTATCAGGGATTACTGCTACCTTATCTTGTAAGGTTCAGGTTGTAACCGCACCACACGCCCTTCATATTGTAAATCCAGAACCCAGATCCTCAGCAACTGCTGTTTCCAACAGCGTAACTCTTACCACTGAGCCACAGGAGCTGCCATGGATTCATAGATACAGATATTTTCTCATTTCTCTATTTCACATTCACTGATAATATTTTATGCTTGTGATAAAAATAATGGATTTTTTTGATGCCCTTGGCTGTTCTGCTCAGTAGGGAAGACATGGAAGCTGTTATTTCTAAACTGTCGTGATGAGGATTCATGTACGCCATTTAATAAGTTGCCTCTAGCGTGTAGCTCTTCTCAGTATGGTTCATGTTCTCTATCAGGGTGAGAATTTGAAAGTATATCCATTAAAAGTAACATATATAATAATATACGGTATGTTCACAGGATAGGCTCCATTATGAGGAGTCATTAAAACTTATGAATAGATGTGAAAACCTTAATTTGCTATAAAATTGTCCAGTAAAACTGATTCGGTTTCATTTCTGTATTTTCCAGGTCAGGTGTGTTTACGTGACCATCTGAAACTTCGTCACTGCAGGAAGCTTCAGTGGCTTGGCCAGTGTCACCAGCCCGCAGTCCAATCCCAGTGCTGCAAAACCTGTGAGAAACAAATCCGCGGCAGTGACCGCACTTCTCACCACTGAAAAGGGAGGAAGCGCTGAACAACTGACTGAATTAAACCAGGGGATTTGTCTTTTTTCTGTCCACACACACTTTTTATAGACTTGCCAAGAATCGTAGGAGCAGGCTTTGGCTTGATTGTTGCAGGATTCTGTCGTACCTCATCAACTGACAACCCAGGTCACATGGAAATCTAGTTACCAGTAAGTCAAGATGACTGGATTTGGGCAGTAGTGAGCTTCTCTTTACAGTTCTAAGGGAACATAAAGTTATTCCTGTGGCTTTACACTGCGACTCATTTAATGATGAATTTAAAGTGACATAAGATATGTAATTATATGAATTCATGAAAGCTTTCTATGTCAGTCTGCACTGATACTCACTGAACGCTGTACGTTGCTTTCTTAAGCAACAGAACACAAGAGGGTGTGTGTTATCGCAAATAACATCACACAGTGATTCGGAAACAGATTCAAACCGAAGGCGAGTGCCGTAGATAATCACAGCCTTATTGTTATTTGCGATAACACATGACCTTGACTGTTCTATTGCTTTTATACAACAGTTTGTTTTTACAACAAAATAGAGAAACAAAATAAATTAAAGAAGCCCTTCATCTCAAACTGAATATGCTTTAATACTGACAGCACCTACCGCCAAAAAGTAGGTCCACAACAAAAGAGTTGTTGCTATACAACAGTAACAATTCAGTACCCTGCTCTAACACAGTATGCTATAAAAAGGAATAAGGTTTATGTAGCACTACCAAATAACGATATACGCATAAAGATTGCTCGTTTTGGTTGGTAAATGGTTGTTCAACATGCTTGGTAAGTCCAGTCACCTTAACTTACTATTATAAGGCATTCAGAAACACCCTTTGAAGTACCCCTGAACATGGCATATTAAAACATTACAACAATAAAAGACAAATAATACATTTGAAGGGTTTTATACAAGATTTACCCAAGAATGAACTAAGAATGTACAAAAATGTATCTCTGTTTGTATTTCTGCAGTAATTTTTTCATTTGTTATTTGTTTTGAAGTGGCACTAGTGAACCCACGCTGTTGAGGCAATGCTGAACCATAGACCTACTTTGCCCCTGTAAAATAAAATGTCCTTGTTTCAAGTACATCACGCAATAATTGCACGGAGATGGATAATCGAACAGCCTCAACACACCGATTATAATATATGGATACTAGATTAAGGAGATCACATTATGAAACTGGACGAATTCAAGGTGATCCTGTAGCCAAACTACATGGCACCATCTAATGGCCATTATGTGTTAATAACATCATCCTTGTCTGAAGACTACTGCCTTTTGACTGCTCCAGCGGTGCTTTAAGTTAAGTAAATACAGCATAAATTTGGTGCGTCACATTTTCTATAATACCACAGCATCTCGGAATACCGTAATACCGCCCAATCCTAATTAATGATGCATTTAATATTATTGGAGATCTATAAAATATATCTGTCTAGCTGTCTATCTATCCAAAGTATGCATAAGTTTCTTCCTCTTAGTGACTGTATTATCTTTTTGGAATGTAGCAAAACATTGACTGGGGCGCTGAAACTTGTATAAAGCTCATACACTCAAATGTGGCTTTGCAAGTTACATATGAGTTCAGGGGTGCTTTAACCTTTGTGTACAGCAAACATGGAGAATTTTCCATGCCATTCTAATACTGATTACATTAAGTTTACTAAGTTGTTTTATAACCTTTATTTCAGTAGAGCAAAAATGAATTCTGACTGGTGCTTCCAAGAATCTTGAAACCAGTGTATACTGATAAATAATATGCTTTTCTTTGAATTTCTTGCGAGTCTTCGTGATTAGCATGCAGTATTGTTTATGCTCTTTCTGATGAGGTGCTTGAACAATGCTTTCTTCAGATCGCAGCTCTTAACATGTAAGCTTTGAGGAGATGTAACGATGCTGCAGAAATAACATGGTGCTACAGGCAGCTTTTGTGCTCCTGACTCATTCAGGGCTTGGGAGCTAGTGCCTTGTCTACTTGAATTCTGCAACACACACTTAGGATTTGTTTCGAATTGTGGACTGAATATGGATCGGGACTCTGTCGTTATTAGCAGACGTTGTGTGACATAAATGTATCCGTTGTTTTGGGGGAATTGGTTTTTTTAATGTTAAAGGTTTTTGCTCTTTCAATTAAATTGGTGTCATTTGCAAATCTGCATTTTCAGTGTTATTTTTATATTGATTCACAATTTTTATATAATCTTGGAATCATGTAGAGATGTTCCATCATCTCACTACAGTTATGGTTAATAGACAAAAATAAATGATGAATACAGGTCAAACAGTTTATTCTTTTATATCCTTTAGGAGCCTTGAAAGCACTGCTAACATGACTTTATCATTTACCAGTTTGTGTTGTCCTGGAATGTGTAGATTTTTGGGTCTCTGGTAAATATTCAATTTAAATCATTGTCCAGGGCTGAACAATACTGGAAAAACTACAGTACATACTGCAGAAATATTATTAATTTCCCCCTGACATAGACCTAATAGACACTCACTGAAGCCCATTTGTCTCTATGTTTCTAATGTCTGTTTGTGTACTTGCTGTTTTAATAGACAGTGCACATTTGTCTTGCCTAAGGAATCAGTTTGCATGAATAAGAGTGAATAGCACTAGGAATTCACTGCAAATCTTTTCCAATTCCATATCTTATTAAAGACTTTTACAATCATAACAATTAGACAATTTATTGTTCAGGCATAGTCTAGACATAGGCTACATGAGGGAAGGCTGCTAACCATTACCACATGTACCACTGCTATAATAATAGTGTGCTAACATGTTAGATTGCATCAGTTTGCAACACAGTCTCTCCGGCAAAGAGAGTCAGTCTGAGGTTACATTTATGTCTGTTCTTGAGGTAATGAAGAACTGCTGTCACAATTAAGCCTGGTCTACAAAAATGTGTACGCGTTAAAACTAGCACGGTAAAAATTTGGCCAGGACTGCCTAAGTATTTCCAGTAACTCCTGTACCTTATGGTGAAAGAACATTGTATAACATACAAATAGTTGGTCAACTAGTTTGCCGGCTGTCAGCACTGTGCTAATTCAGTGTTATTTGTCCACCTATAATACATCTTTAAATTGGCATGTGTCATTAATGAAGTTTAGACTGACCTTTCACTGTGTCCTTATCACTGTCAAAGTCCTGCTGTTCCAGGGCTGTAAACCCTCAAGTTGGAGTGGAACCATGCATTAAAGTAACATAAGCACTAATGAAGGGGACTGTGGTAGCCTAGTGGTTAAGATACTGGACTTTGGACCAGAAGGTCCAGGGTTCAAATCCCACCTCTGCCAAGCTGCCACTGTTGGGTCCTTGAGCAAGACCCTTAACCCACAATTGCTTGGATTGTAAGACTGTACCAATTGTGGATAAGGGCGTCTGCTAAATGCTGTAAATGTAAATGTAAATGAAGGTTAGTAGCGGTACCTCCTGTTACCATGCCATGGTCAAAATCACTCAGATCCCTTCCCCAACCCACAGCTCATCTTATATTATTATTATTCATCTTAATTATTCATAATTGTTTCTTCCTAAGGCAGTAATGCCCTTTAAAATACCAGTGCCAATTTTAGCTCACTCTGACACTAACTGGATGTGTGACTCAGATTGTAAGTGGGTAGACGTCCAAATAATCCTACAAGTCTTCAATTGGTTTAAGGTCTAGTGTTTTTGCTGGCCAATTCTGTGTTGATTCTGCTCGCCATATGTTCTTCAAACCCTCATAGTCTGGCTAACCATCCAGTGATACTCCATTTGTCTAAGGGGATAACCTGTTGAACAATGGTGCTGCTATTCTTTGAGGAAACGTCATATCCAAGGGTCATACTATTTACGACAGGATTTATTATAATGGGTGGTTTAATGCTGCCTTATGCCCATTTTATCCTTCTAAAGAACCTGTAGCCTACCGCTGTGCGTATTTTTTTACCTCAGGTTGTTGGACGGAGTAGATACAGAAGAAAAGGAGCGCCCCCTTGCGTATAAATATAAACGTTGACTGACGTGTTTACAGTTTCTACAGCAGTGTACTGTTTCGACTACTCACTAACACTGTTCATAAAGGGATTTGTTTATAATGGAATTAGGCCTACTAGTGATTTATAATGTTCAACCTTTCATGCTTATAGAAGTCACATATTGAATTATGAATTAGAGCACTGTAAACGAAACACAAAAATGCCTCAAGATACGTTTCAATCTGAAAGATATCTGCTATCAGCAGTTGCTGGGATAATGTAATACAAAGTAACTTATTACAGTCATCTAATTACGTTACTGTAACAAAGTTATGTAGTGCTTTACAGTTTAAATTCTTGTAATCACATTACATTCGATAATTACTTGCGTTACTATGTTTCTGAGAGAAAAAATGTATCATTTCCAAAGTATTTACAAAGTATTTGTTAATGTGAGTAATCACATTACTTTCGCCAAGTAATGGCGGAACGAGGCTTTACTTGAACTAATTTAAACTTATTGAACCAATTCAACTTTCGTTCAAAACCCGCACACCTTAGCGACATCTGCTTGTCAGATTTGTGCAACTGCCTCAGAAAAATATGAATAACCCCATGTAAACCCAATGACTAATACTTTAACCTGAATGTTTCTTATATAGAGCATTTAAAGGACAATTGATTGGATTTAACTAAGCAAATTGGTGAGAGTCTCCCATCAGGTAATTACTGCACTGGTGATTATGTTTCGGCTGTCAACAAGTTATTTAACTCTAACTGATGCAGTGAGTAGCTTCTCATTTGTTAAACAACCAAGTCAAAAGACACATCCTGTGGTCGTGGAAAAGATGCGAATCTGTTTCAGAAGTTTCAGAGAAAACATCTAAGGAGATTGCTGAAACTATTAAAATTGGATAAAGAACTGTCGCATTAGATCGCATTATTACAAAGTGGAAGGACAGTGGGAAAACATCATCTTCAAGGAAGGAATGTGGTCGGCAAAAAAGGTTGAATGATCGTAATCAGCGATCACTTAAACGTTTGGTGAAATTAAATCGTAGAAAAACAACAGCAGAACTCAGGGATATGTTTAATAGTGAAAGAGCATTTCCACATGCACAATGCGAAGGGAACTCTAATGTGCCCAAAGAATGAGGTCAGCTGACGACCTGAATATACTGAACGACCAGGTTATTCCATCAATAGATTTTTTCTTCCCTGATGGCACGGGCATATTCCAAGATGACAGGATTCATCAGGCTCAAATTGTAAAAGAGTGGTTCAGTGAGCATGAGCCATCATTTTCACACATGGATTTTCCACCACAGAGTCCAGACTCGAACCCCATTGAGAATCTTTGGGATGTGCTGGAACAAAATGGAACAAAGTGCAGGGGATGTGCAGTGGGATGTGCAGTGGAACAAATCTCCCATCATCAATACAAGATCTTGGGCAAAGATTAATGCAACTCTGGACAGAAATAACTGTTGTGACATTGCAGAAGCTTGAGGAAACAATGCCCCAATGTGTGCCATAACCAAAGCTAAAGCCGGTCCAACAAAATATTAGTGTGTGTGTGAAACCTTTTTTTTGGCCAGGCAGTGTATTAATATTGGTAATTTAGAAGAGAAGTAACGGATAATAAAAGAAGTAATTAGTATTTTGTAATGGATTACTTACTTTCCTCTTCCCTCTCTGGTGGCTCAGTGGTATGAGACAGCTGCTGTTATGTCACATATAAACCATTTAAATGTGCAAAAAGAATAAATACTAAATGGCAAACCAGCCAAACACTAATACTGTAGTTTTCTTTCTTATATCTGCCACCAGATGGCATGATGGGGTTTGAAACAGGAGGACATTAAGCCACTCCATTAAACTCTGAGTGAGCTATGATACAGAACTTTATTGAATTTATGGCTAATAAAGTATTAGATTCCTGAAGCAGACTCCAACAAATAACTAGTGATGTATATCTATGTATATATTTTTCCATTAGATAGCCCACACAAGCTTTAAATCGTATTACCTACCAATGTATTGGTTAATATATTAATTTCTTAATGGACATTTCTCTACATGCATTCATGGGCACCATTTGGGGGTGGGGGTGGGGTGGGGGTTAGGATGATTCCAAGGGCCCATGACTGGCATATGCACAGAATGCTGCACCTGAAGTGAACTTGATTTGAGTAATGTGATGAGAACAAATGAAACAAATATGGATTGCACCCAATCAACACATTGGTAAAAATGCACCTGATGATCACTGCTAAATGTGTTGGATCACTGATGCTTTCCTAATGAGTTCCATTCACTAAATACCAAAAGCTTTCAGTCCAAAATCTGTCTGGGTCTGCCAAAACGCTGCAACGTTAAGCAAGATAATGGCGCCAAACAAACTGAAAAATCCACACAGAAACAAAATTGTAAAGAACCCTCAGTCTCCACATTTTAAATACAACATAAAATCTGTGGTGTGCACTGAAGAGGGCAGTTCACAAGGGCAGAGCCAAGAACATCAAGAAATTGGAAAAGCTGGAGTGGTCCAAAACTACTCAGCAAGGGCTCTTCAACCTGTTATGCATTACAGAAAGCTGTTATGTGCTGTTATTCTCAGCAGGGAAGGATTCACCACATACGAATAATGGGGGTACAAATATTTCACACAAACACAATCTATAGCATAAAATAGTTGGCGATTAGCTTAATCGCTGGTACAATCCATGTGCGAGAAACACTGAGCTAAGTAGAGCATGGCAGAAATAAAGCAATCTATATTGAAGTTTTATAGGCTATAAACTGTGAAGATCTGAGAGTCAGCACCAAGCATCATTACCCATAACTTTCAAACAAGCTACGAGAAGTAAATAGCCTCAGTAGAGCCAGAACGTTCGCTGATTATTTCCATAAGTTGCTAATAACAACACAGCCATTGTTCCAGGCATGTCTATGTCATTAGTGTCCCATTAGTGTTATACTGGAGGGTCTCAGTGCAATTTAATGCACTGTGCAAGCCTATGGGAGATCATTTTCCCTCTATTATGTTTAGTAGCTCTGTACATGCACATCTTATTAGTTACTCCTCTTCATACTTGGATACTTACAGTTATCCAATTGCTGCACTGTATGGTGAAAAGTAAGTAGACACCCTTTGTAATTAGTTTTAGTATCTCTGTTATTTCAGCTATACTCAGTGTTAACAGGTTCATAATATGAAGCATATGCAGTGGGGCAAAAAAGTATTTAGTCAGCCACTGGTTGTGCAAGTTCTCCTACTTAGAAAGATGAGAGGGGTCTGTAATTTTCATCATAGGTACACTTCAACTATGAGAGACAAAATGAGAAAAAAATCACATTGTAGGATTTTTAAAGAATTTAATTGTAAATTATGGTGGAAAATACGTATTTGGTCAATAATAAAAGTTTAACTCCATACGTTGTAACATAACCCTTGTTGGCAATGACAGATGTCAAACGTTTCCTGTAAGTCTTCACCAGGTTTGGACACACTGTAGCTGGTATTTTGGCCCATTCCTCCATGCAGATCTTCTCTAGAGCAGTGATGTTTTGGGGCAACACAGACTTTCAACTCCCTGCTTTTTTTCTCATTTTTTCTCTCATAGTTGAAGTGTACTTACGATGAAAATTACAGACCGCTCTCATCTTTCTAAGTAGGAGAACTTGCACAATCAGTGGCTGGCTAAATACTTTTTCCACACTATATAAGCTATTGGATGTATTGTAAGCCAAGTTGCATTGATTTTGCAACCCTTATGTAGAATCTGCCAACCCTGAGGGTTCCCCACCTCCTCGCCGCATCTGTTCAAGTTCTTTAAGAAGCACATTCCAGCATCCTATATGTCCAGAACTCCCCTTTTTTCAGTTCTAATTTGGATATTGTTTTCAAAATAAAATGGGATATGGAGGAGTTTCCGTTTGGTTAGTGATCACCACCTGTTTGTGGAGGGGTGAGTAAACTAATCCAATGTGCACATTGCATGTGGAATAATGCATTTGGGTCTCTGGTTGTTATGGAGTTTAAATAATAATTATGTTATAAGATCAATTAGTTAATGTGTCTTTGTTTTTGTGTCTGTGTTTTTGATTGAATCCAAACCATTAAGTAACTTTGAGATTGGATTAAATCAGGTGCTGATAGAACAGACATCAAACTTTGTTGTTCTGATTAATCTGACTGAGGATGAGCTGATCAGATGTCATTTTATACCTTCTGTCTGTACAGTCACAATTGTGACTTAAGTCTCCAATCTTTTGAGCTTGCCATTGGGAATGGATTCACTTCCATCCAGCCACGTGATCATTAAGTAACTGAAGCACTGATGCTGTCAATATGGTCTAGATATGGTATTAATTATTGCCCAGTACATCCAGTGTTGGATGGGATTGATTTTGGGACATTTTCTTCAACGTTAAAACTCTGAAATGCTCAAAAGAACGTCCCTCAGTCTGTTACAGCAAGGTTTGATAACACTGTGTACTAGAAAGTCATTTCTTGAGTTTATGCAACTGTTAGCAACAGATGTGGCTGACAGGGAAAAAAAAGCACTCTGAAGGGGCCTACGTGTCTGTGGCCATGTATGTAGTTATGCACGTACAGTATGTGTAGTCTCAAGAAGGTTTTTTTATATGACAGTTATTTGAGTGTGTTCATTTATTCTAAAGCTCTGCGCCCAAAAATGTACTCTGTTGACTGCCCTAAAACCTGCCTTAAAAAGAATGCTTCATTCAAGAAGTGAAAAAAGATGACTTATCCGTAGCATCTAACATTTAGAGCTGCTTTATTGGATTAAATATATTTAATATAATATATTTGTAATTGTCACACTAATCATGTTTGTCTGGGAGTAAAACGCCAGAACAAAAGTGTGTCTAAACAGTGAGGCAGACTCATAAAGACACTTTTCCATTAAACACAATCCATAATTGTTTGTTAAATTTTGGTCTCTTGAATTTCGTTTGCAATTACATCTGCTGTTTGTCTCCGTTTGTGGGGCTTCTGCTGCCCTTGAGGCATTATCTCTCTCTTTCTCTCTCTGTCTCTCTGTTTGTTTGGATGGGATGACTCACAGACACAGCATACAAAAGCCTGATCTAATCTGCTGGATGGCAGAGTGAAATTTAATTATGAATGGTTGTGATCTGTAGGGAATGTAGACAGACACAAATAAAGCCTTTATGCCAGAGTACTAATGTGACTGCAAGGGAAATAACCAATGAGCGAAGCATGGCCTCTTGAATTTTGGTTTCAAAAGAGGTGCAAAAAGTTGGACGTATTTAATTACAGGTGCAACATTTGAAAATCACAACATCCATTGACCAACGTCATGCAAGAGCAAGACTTATGGATGTACAGCGGAAGCAAAAAGTCTGAGACCGCTAATGGAAATGCTTTTATGGATGTTTGTGGAGAAGGATTTGTATTGCATCAGGATAACGAACCCAAAACGCAAAGCTTTGCAATAACTACTTGAAGACCAAAGAAGAACAAGCAGAGCTGGTGGTCATGGACTTTCCTGTAAAGTCATCTGACCTAAACCTCATCGAGCATTTATAGGGGTACTTGAAGAGAGAGAGAGACAAGTACACCACAAGATGCTCTTTTGAATAATGTGAAATCATGCTAGATAACATGGATCCTCACAAATAGGAAATCAATACTCAAATAGAAATGAATCCTCAACTGTTCCGCCATCCATTCACAGTTTCCTTGGTGCATGATTCCAAACACTGCATTCAGTCTGCTCACACCGGCGCTGCATGTGTTCAATAAAACTTTGTGTTTAATATAACTTTCTGCCTCAGAGGCTGTGCTGTCATGTGTCCTTACAATTGCTGTGCTAAAACAGTTAATGTATCTTGCCATTTAAAATATACATTAAGAAGGCTAATTACATTAATAATAAGGATACTAAGCTGAACGACCCAAGAACTTATATCTGTCGCATACCAGTAAATATAAAACACGATGTTTGGTTGGATTCGTACTGCTGTTTACTGCAAATCTATATTCCTACAGACTGGATGGAAAGATTTAAAGTGAGATTGAATTCCAGTAATTCAAACAGAACATGTTCAGAGATAAGGGCTCCATTGCAAGTAGTGTACACAGAGCATGTCTTTTTCAGTGATCCATCTCCTTAAGAATTCAGCATTATGACTGAAATCCACTATTCCACCAAGTGCACAGGGTTATGTTTGTACACACAGATGATGAGTCATCACCAAGTCTTTAAGATCAGTAACCAAGCAGAAGATCACCGATGAGTTTCCACGCATTAACTTGAAAGCACACCTGAATGACGGCAGATTTTCTGCGAGTGCACGTTCAGTTCTCCAAATTGCTCTGTTTCCTCACAGTGTCCCTTCAAGGAGAGCATCAGAGGAGGCTTTATTGAAATCTGATGAAAGATTACAACCCTCTGGAGAGACCTGTGTTTAACGAGACACGCTCGCTTACTGTCAGCTTCGGCTTGAGCTTGATGCAAATCATGGATGTGGTAAATCGCACATCAATGTCTATCGAAAATGTCAATCAAAGTGACCCGGTCTGCACACGGCCTTCAAAAAGATGTGACATCTAATCTTGAAATGGCAACCCATATAAAAAGGAAGTCACACAGGAATCTCTGCAGTTTCTCCTAGTTTCTCATGAGTCTCGCACTGCCAGGACTGAAACCCAGGTCGCCTCAGGGGTGGGTTAGCATATCAGACCACTGCACTGCCTGAGCCACCTTTGAATTGTTTTCAAAAAGATTTATGTTTTTTTATCCACACCTGTCCTGGTCAGTGTCCTGGTCGCAGGGATCAGCCGCCTGTCCTTTCACAGTATTATTGTAATTGTGTGGGAACCCTGATAAATGTATTGTATTTTATCATCACGTGCACAGGATGAGAAGAATCAAGTGCTCACAACAAACATTGTGCTAAAACTGGTGAGACGCATTTTTATGCAATCAATATTATTGTAAAGTCATGCATTTTCGTAGACATTAAAACCATTTCCATTGTTATTTCTATGTGTTTTAAGAGTAACACTAGTGCTTTGATTGTTTTTATTGTTTCTCTTCATTATTCACCACGTTTCAGTTCAAGCCTGTTCGTAATTCCCCCCACGCTGTTATTCTCTCACAGTACTGGGTCGATCATTACCTTACATGGAACGTCTCTGATTATCCCGGTGTGACGCATGTGCAATTTCCAGCTGGCCAAATCTGGAAGCCTGACGTCTTGCTGTATAACAGGTTTGTTAAACATGGTGGTCTCTGAGAAACCAGCAGCATTATTTTTAACAGTGTAGCAGCTTGAAGTGCAGAACTGGAGGCACTAGATCGGTGTCAGAGTTTACAAAGGAAGCTGGGTAACGACCTGGAAAGATTGTTCGTAACAAAGGCAAGGGCACAGAGTCTTTGGTGGAAAAGCAAGAAAATAAGGTTGAGCTTCATTTATCACTGTCTCCTAGAGGACTGTGGGTGCATTGTGCCGCTCCCTGTGGGAGTGAATTTGTTAAAGCTGAGTCAACCTTCAGCCTTTGTTTGGCGTTGTGGTGCCAATGAATTAATTAGAGAAAAGAATTGAATAAACTGTAAATGGTAGGGTCCAAGGTACTAAGATCTGCTCTTTCAGTGGTGCACACCGAGGTAAAAACAAGGACATGGATATTACTACTGAACGTGCATTTAGTGATACTAAGGATTGATCTGTTCTGAAATATGTCTACCACATCTCTACAAGATTTATTTTATAAAAGTACCAGAGGTGTTTTAGGCCCAGTAATGGTGAACAGCTAAGAGGACACGGTAAATAGGTTCCTGTATAGGGTTGTCCCCCCATTGCCTTTTGCCTCCTCTCTCCTAAGAAAAATATACATTACATTTGGAACATAACTGTGAGGTCGGGCACTCATGTGGTACAATAAACCCTGCCTTGAGTTCAGGGTTTTTTGCAAGGCAGCCAAGTTCTCCATTAAACCATTTCTTTATTGAGTCACATTACAAATATATGGCTTTAGGTCAGTTGGTCTCTCTGAAATGTCCTAGAGTGAGTACCCAGTCACTCTATTCAGTGCCAGTCCCAAGCCTGGATAAAGTGGGAGGGTTGCAGGAGACATCCAACCTAAAACCTGAGCCAAGTCTAATATAGAAGCAAATAAATGTCTATGCTGGAATTTTTAAGCAGGGGAGTGTGTCTGAGATAATAAAGCTCACTAGGTAGAAGTGGTGTCTAAATACTTTTGGCCATATAGTATACAGTGGTACCTCGGTTCTTGACCACCTCGGAACTCGTCGAATTCGACGACCCCAAGACTGAATCAAACACTTATAACCTTTGTTTTTCAGAGTGCTGATGAGCCATTTGATGCCACGTTTCACACCAACGTGATGGTCAGTGCCGATGGCTCCTCTGCATATTTACCACCAGGTAAGTCTGCAATTACAGTGTATCCTAATTATGTAATACTTTATGGTATTAAGCTGTGGCACTTCCAGAACTGTATAAATGAAGTAGCCAACCCGCTGAACTTAACATCACAGACTGGCTAGTTGCACGTTTGCTCAGGTTTCTGCCAGTATGAATGGGCACTGATGGATTTAAGCTGAAAGACTAAACAAATGATTAAAAAACTACTAAGCTGTTTTTAGCTGTGTTTGTCTTTTTTACTGAAGTGCTCAGCTTAATCAGCAACAGACCAACATTAGCCAGCAGAATCCGTGTTTTATGGGGTGCTTACATATACAGTATGTGATGTGCTTTACACTCAAATTCTGAATCTGTGAATCTAGCAATCCTGGTGAGTTTAGTTCCCAGAGGAAGAAATATGACGTGACTCCAGGGCAAGATTTGTTCTGTCACACCTCCGCAGCTCCTGAAGGATTGTGTCATTGCGAAATTGTCTGATATGAATGCAGACCTGTCTACTGTGCACTACAGATCATTGCTCGCTTTGCTTCAGTGAATTTAGTTCTCATTTTGAATGATCAGTGCATGCTGAATAAATGCTCTTGAAATGGGAGTCATATTTTGGGAGAGTAGATTAGCTTTTATGCGTAAACTCTCACAGAGCTAGCTCGGCTGTCTTGGCGAGAATTACACATTCTCCAGGCCATTAATAAACTGGGCTTACACCTATTCTGATGAAAGTCCTTTCTGTAAATATCACAGAAAGCTCTGATCTTTAGACTTCTAGACTTAGTGTAATCTATTTGGATGAAACATGCAAGCTGTTCTCGCCTTGTTTTGATACACAGCTGCATTACAGGGATCTTTAAAAGCACTTGCCGCATTGACGTCAGGTGGTTTCCATTCGATGTCCAGCGGTGTGACCTGAAGTTTGGCTCGTGGATGTACGGAAGTTGGTCTCTGGACCTGCAGATGATAGAGGCTGACATCACGGATTATATTGCTAACGGAGAATGGGATCTTGTAGGTAAGGTGAAATGTCTGTACCAGCATAAGTCAGTGGATTTTAGCTTGGGGGAACCTTGGTCTGGGTTGCACCAGAGGACATTTCTCAAACAGCGGTGATTTGCAGTAGCCAGTCCATCTACTGATTTGTTTCAGAACATGGGTAGGAAACTATCCCAAAATACGTCCAGGTGGCCTTAGGTAGAACATACCAAACTCTACAGAGACATGGAGCAGATTGACCTAGGTCAAAACCATGCAAAGTGTTAACTAACCCTCCACCATGCTTAATATGTGAGAGCCAACTGTCACCATCCTTTGCCTTAGTTCAAATAAAAATAAACTTAGGAAATTTGGAAGTTTCTTCCAGACTCTACTGGAGCACCAGCTGAGGAGACATCACTAAACCTTCAGTTATGTTCTAATTAGTTATTTACTTGTTTATCAAAGAAGTACAAGTGGAGACATGATCTTACATTTATTCTCTCAATCGGAGCTCATTTTTCTCCCTGTCGTCCAGAGGTCCGTGGACGGAGGAACAAGACTTTCTATGACTGCTGTAGGGAACCATACCCGGACGTGACCTTCAGCAGACGGACGCTCTACTATGGCCTGAACCTGCTCATCCCATGTGTCCTGATTTCAACGTTGGCCTTGTTGGTTTTCGTCCTGCCCACTGACTCCGGTGAAAAAATCTCCCTCGGTAACATGATCTTCACTTACTGCGAATTGTTGTTTCGTGATCCTGGAACACAGCAAGTGATGTTTCCATGACCAGATTTTGGGATAGACCTCAAAGCACAATGTCAGATTAATCATGGCTTGTTCCAAACATGGCCCCTGCTCAAAGTCGACAAACATTGTTTCCAGACGAAACCACAGTTATTATGTTTTCAAACCGCAAGTCAGCGAGTCGGTTGGTTAGACCGATGTGGTTTCTTCAGGAAAGAAGATTTTTTTCCAAGCGTAGTAGTGTTTTGAGAAATGATTCTGGTCTGAGCACTAATTAATAGATCCTTCCTGTTTTCAAGTGTTTTTCATTTGGGAACTTAACAACCTGTACTATATTGTACCTCATACAAGAAAAAATGTATTTATTGGTTACCCATAGATATATTTCATGAAGTGAAACTGCAACTCCTAGTTATTTTGCAGTGATATGTCTTTGTTGACCTAGATATAATTTCATAGTGCTTGATTACAAAACCACGGAACCATGGAACAGGCAATCTGACATTGGTAGTATTACCTAGAAAGCTAGATCGGCATCCTGGAATTTGTCTGGACTTGGTGTATTAGCGCAGCACGGTGGTGCATTGGTCAGCACTGTCTCCTCACAGCTCTGAGATCTCTGGCTCGAACACGGGCTCTGCCGGGGTGGAGTTCTCCCTGTGTTTGCATGGGTTTTCTCCGGGTACTCCAGTTTCCTCCCACATTCCAAAGACGTGTGGTAGGTTAATTGGTGTTTCCAAAGTGCTCCTTAGAGTGTGGATATATGAATGAGTGTGCGTGCCCTACGATGGATTGGCGCCCTGTCTAGGGTTGTTCCTGCCCTGCGCCCTGTGTTGCTGGCTAGGCACCAGCTCTCCCGTGACCCTGACTAGGATAAGTGGATGAGACAATGAATGAATGAATGAACTTGGTGTATAGCTAAATGTTTTCTCAATCATAAGTCTAACAGTGTAGATTGCTCATAGCCCAACATGTTAAAAGTAATATTAGGTCCTTTCTGATTGTGACAGATCTAGAGCCTGTGTGTTTTCAAACATACAATAAATAGATACAGTGAGGGCCAAAAGTCTGAGAACAAGAGCGAAAGTGCTTCAATTTTGCATTTTTCAAATGGACTTTAATACAATATTTTCATTACAATTCACATAATCAGCATACCAAATTGAGATGTTGCTGTTCCTGCTCAGACATCACATACAGGGGAAGCTCATAATTCAAACTTAATTGGCTCCAGAAGGCCTTTGAACTCCGATTTGTCTTAAGGTGGAATCAAATTTCCCCATAAGAAGTAATGTAAATAGGATGAATCCATTCCAATGTTTTTTTTACGCCTGTATTTGTATGTAATAATGTTTAAAAGCATGAAAAGAGCAAAGGAATGTAATACCATAATAATAAAAAAGACATGAAATAAGTGAAATATACAGACATGAAATAAGTGAAAATAAAGCGAAACTTTATAGCCACAGAGGCGAACACAGTTTCTGCACGTCTTATCACTGAGAAAGCGGAGCCGAGACTGTCTCAGTGATAAGACAATGTATTAATATAATAATGAAATGATGTAATCTACTGTACATATACTCGTACCCTAGTTCTTCTTCTTCTTTTGGGTTTTATGGTGATCAGCATACCAAGAAGCTCTTCTGTCCTTCACTCGTTACCTGTATTAATGGAACCTGTTTGACTTCATTATCTGTATAAAAGACACCTGTCCACAGCCTCAAACTGTCAGACTCCAAACTCAACCATGGCCAAGACCAAAGAGCTGTCGAAGGACACCAGGAAGAAAATTGTAGACCTGCACCAGGCTGGGAAGAGTGAATCTACAATAGGCAAGCAGGTTGGTGTGAATAAATCAACTGTGGGAGCAATTGTAAGAAAATGATAATGTTCCTTGATCTGGGGCTCCATGCAAGATCTCATCCCGTGGGGTCAAAATGATCATGAGGACAGTGAGCAAAAATCCCAGAACTACACAAAGGGACCAGATGAATGACCTGCAGAGAGCTGGGACCAACGTAACAAGGCTACCATCAGTAACACACTACACCAAGAGATACCCAGATCCTGCAGTGCCAGGCGTGTCCCCCTGCTTAAGCCAGTACATGTCAAGGCTTGTCTGAAGTTTGCCATAGAGCATTTGGACGATCCAAAAGAGGATTGGAAGAATATCATGTGGTCAGATGAAACCAAAATAGAACTTTTTGGGAAAAACTCAACTGGAGGAAAAAGAATGCTGAGTCGCATCCCAAGAACACCATACCTTCTGTGAAGCATGGGGGTGGAAACCTCATGCTTTGAGGCTGTTTTCTGCAGAGGGGACAGAACGACTGATCCGTGTTAAAGGAAGAATGGACGGGGCCATGTATCGTGAGATTGCAAGCCAAAAGCTCCTTCCATCAGTGAGAGCATTGAAGATGGAAAATGGCTGGGTTTTCCAGCATGAAAATGATCCCAAACACACCGCTTGGGCAACGAAGGAGTGGCTTCGTAAAAAGCATTTCAGGGTCCTGGAGTGGCCTAGCCAGTCTCCAGATCTCAGCCCCATAGAAAATTTGTGGAGGGAGTTGAAAGTCCGTGTTGCCCAGCGACAGTCCCAAAACGTCATTGCTCTAGAAGAGATCTGCATGGAGGAATGGGCCAAAATACCAGCTACAGTGTGTGCAAACCTGGTGAAGACTTACAGGAAACGTTTGACCTCTGTCATTGCCAATAAAGGTTATGTTACAAAGTATTAAGTTGAACCAAATTTATTGACCAAATACTTATTTTCCACCATAATTTACAATTAAATTATTTAAAAATCCTACAATGTGATTTCTCATTTTGACTCTCATAGTTGAAGTGTACCTATGATGAAAATTACAGACCTCTCTCATCTTTTTAAGTAGGAGAACTTGCACAATCAGTGCCTGACTAAATACTTTTTTGCCCCACTGTAGGTGCATTGTCACCACAGACTGGACTGGATCACAAGCATCATCTTTGGAATATCTCACCATTGGAAATTTCGTTCAAATTTGGGATAAAAAAAATTCAAACGGAGGTCCAAATAGTTTGAGTGAAGATTTCCAAGGTTCCACTTTATTGGATTTGGCACATATTTTTAAACCAGATACACTTCCTGAGACGGCCCTGTCCATTTATCCAGGCTCTGGACCTGCACTAGGAGAATCCTGTCCACCCAGATTGCCTGGGGTTTTTCTGTACTACTTATCCTTCATGTTGCATTGAACCCGTGCTATCAGACACTCCCATTTCTTTACCTACTGAGCCACCTAACCTGTAACATAACAATTTAAGTGAAAAGTTTTATCTTTTCCCAAATTTAGGAATATATTAGTAGCTGGTATGTTCATGCACTCGAGCTGACATGGACATCACATGTTATCTCAGTATGATTTCACAATATTCCAAAGAGCATCTTGTGATAATACTGAATTCTTGGCCTTCTCTGTCTTGAAGTACCCCCATAAATGCTCAATGGCATTTTGGTCAAGTGACTGTCCAGGCAAATCCATGACATTCAGCAATCCTTGATCTGTTTTGCTCTTCAGGTAGTTGTTGCAAAGCTTTGAGTTGCGTCTTGTGAATCCCTCTCTGCAAGGATCTGATCGAGCATTTTCACTAGTGGTCTCAGACTTTTGATAAACACTTTTTGTCCACTGCTGTTTTTGCTGACCTTAGCACACGCTATAAACATCGCAGGTGACGTCACGCAAAATTGCCCCCGAAGCAATTCAGTACAACCCTGCGAGTTGAGATAAATGGTCGTCGAAGAGATGGATGGGTGAGCCAGGCACATCTTCTGTGATCGATGTAGGCAGAGCGCTGTGCCTGCCAAACACCTTCATTTTCCATCAGAGGGACTGTACCAAAGAGATCTGCGGCACAGTCTCCAGGAGACTGGGCATGAAATCGCAGCCAGACCTCATTTATTTTTTCATTCTCTCATCCTCAAATTGCATTATTGTGGAGTCCATCTGGCAGAATCATGTCTCAGGCGGAGCGATTCATTGCCAGTGGCTTCCAGAATCAATGCGGTGGGTAATCAGAGTTTCATTGGGTAGTGTTGCTGGTGCATTTGGAGCCTTGTCTACATTGCATGACTCTAAACACAGTACAAAACAAGAGAAAGTATTTTAAATCCAGGTTGTTTTTCTTTTAATAGCATCACTTTAATATATCATCTGCTTAGAAACTGAACTGTATGTACACTAACCGTCTTCTTGTTCAGGAATCACAGTGCTGCTCTCCCTGACTGTCTTCATGCTCTTGGTGGGAGAGATCATGCCCGCAACATCAGACTCAATACCTTTAATAGGTACGTCTCTTGGTTTTATTTGATGGAATATTTATTTATTTTGCAGATCAAGAAGAGACTAGTCCAAGCAATTTGCTGCTGAAGGACATAGATAAAGCAGACATGACATAAATCTCGAAAAGTACATTAGTGTTAGGGATATAATAAGCCTTCAGGCCACTCTTTGCCTCCAGAATGAATTTAAGGCTCTTGAAATGCTACCCTATAAGCCTAAAAATGGTTTGTGGCATAGGGATAGTTTGGGGGGTGCTTTATGGTTGGGTACTGTGGAGGGAGAATGGTGGAGTTTCCTTGTCGTGCTGCCCGTACCATTACAGATCCTCGTCTGTACTTGACAGTTGGTATCAGTCATTGTGCATTAAAGGGATTATTTGGTGATGGTTTACTTGGCCAGTATTAAAACCATTGAACTGAACTGGATCTTGTTTCCCTCTGTACAGCCCAGTATTTTGCCACTACCATGGTCATTGTTGGCTTGTCCAATTTCTTCTTGGACATTCGGACTATAGAGTCTTTTTTTAAATTGTAAACAACCTGAAGCTGTGTCTTGTTTAAATACAGTGGGGCAAAAAAGTATTTAGTCAGCCACTGATTGTGCAGGTTCTGCTACTTATAAAAATGAGAGAGGACTGTAATTTTCATCATAGGTACACTTCAACTATGAGAGACAAAATGTGGAAAAAAAAATCCAGGAAATTACATTGTAGGATTTTTTAAAGAATTTAATTGTAAATTATGGTGGAAAATAAGTATTTGGTCAATAAATTTGGTTCAACTCAATACTTTGTAACATAACCTTTGTTGCCAATGAAGAGGTCAAACATTTTCTGTAAGTCTTCACCAGGTTGGCACACACTGTAGCTTGTATTTTGGCCCATTCCTCCATGCAGATCTCCTCTAGAGCAGTAATGTTTTGGGGCAACACGGACTTTTGACTCCCTCCACAAAGTTTCTATGGGGTTGAGGTCTGGAGACTGGCTAGACCACTCCAAGACCTTGAAATGCTTTTTACGGAGCCACTCCTTTGTTGCCCGAGCAGTGTGTTTGGGATCATTGTCATGCTGGAAGACCAAGCCACGTTCCATCTTCAATGCTCTCACTGATAGAAGGAGGTTTTGGCTTAAAGTCTCACGATACATGGCCCCGTTCGTTCTTCCCTTAACACGGATCAGTCGTCCCGTCCACTTTGCAGAAAACCAGCCCCAAAGCATGAGGTTTCCACCCCCATGCTTCACAGTAAGTATGGTGTTCTTGGGATGCAACTCAGCATTCTTTTTCCTCCAAACACTATGAATTGAGTTTTTCCCAAAAAGTTCTATTTTGGTTTCATCTGACCACATGATATTCTCCCAGTCCTCTTCTGGATCATCCATATGCTCTCTTCAGACGGGCCTGAACATCTACTGGCTTAAGCAGGGGGACACGCCTGGCACTGCAGGATCTGAGTCCCTCTCGGCGTAGTGTATTACTGATGGTAGCCTTTGTTACTTTGGTCCCAGCTCTCTGCAGGTCATTCATCAGGTCCCTCCGTGTAGTTCTGGGATTTTTGCTCACCGTTCTCATGATCATTTTGACCCTACGGGATGAGATCTTGTGTGGAGCCCCAGATCAAGGGAGATTATCAATGGTGTTGTATGTCTTCCATTTTCTTACAATTGCTCCCACAGTTGAATTATTCACACCAATCTGTTTGCCTATTGTAGATTCACTCTTCCCAGCCTGGTGCAGGTCTACAATTTTCGTGCTGGTATCCTTCGACAACTCTTTGGTCTTGAGTTTGGAGTCTTACTAACTATTTTTTGCATTAAAATGTGTAGAAATACGCTGCATTTACGTCGATGTTCACTTCTTTATAGACTAGAATATCGAAACTTTTGACCTAGGGCTGCTCAAACGGGTTGGATAGGACCTTTATTTTGAAGACCCGATGCTTTGGGTATATTTCACTGAAAGAAGCGTCAGTTCGTGAAAGTAGCGAGTTTCTTCTCTTACATTTCACTCTTCATCCTTCATAATGGCGGAATATTTACATCGCTGGTGTGTGGATGAGTTATACAGCAAGTTCGGACTGGAAGCGAGTGATGACATTGTTCAGTGAGTATCTTACAAGCAACTTCTGGGTGCTAACGTGCGTAGCAAGGCTGCTAATAAGCTAAGGCAACACTAACTACTAACTGGCTAACTAACCTGTTAACGTGTTCACCTGTGTAAACTACAGCTATGACTTATTCGAATGGTTCAACTAATTTTTAAACCGGTTGTCTATATAAGCGATAAAACAAACTGAAACGGTGTCCTTTTTGTTGAGCTACACACTTAGTTTGGTGTTAGCATAAAATATTTCTGAGTACAGCAAATATTCGAAAATGACTTGAGTCACTAGACTCAGTGCTATATATAAAAAAAAATCCCCCTTCTTGTTTCTGCACTCGTCCATTTTACCAGTTCCACTTACCATATTTTGGCACTTTGTAGTTCTACAATTACAGACTGTAGTCCATTATTTCTCTACATACCTTGTTAGTCCCCTTTACTCTTTTCTCCAATGATCAGGTACTACTTGCGTGGTGGATCATTCTGGGCACTGCAGTGACACTGACTTAGTGGTGTTAGTTGTTATGGTTTGAGAGAATCAGACACAGCAGTGCTGCTGGAGTTTTAACCCGTGTGTCACTGCTGCACTGAAAATAGTCCAGCACCATGTAGGCAGCTTCCTGTGAGCACTGATGAAGGGTCAGAAGATGATAAACACAATGAGCTACTGTCTCTGACTTTACGTCTACAAGGTAGATGAGTCTAATAGAGTGCGCAATGAGTGATAACTCCAGCAGCACTGCTGTGTCTGATCCAATCGTATCAGCGTAATGCAGAGGTGGCGGATGGCCTCCTGAGGGATCTCCTCCCAGACCTTGACTAAAGCATCCACCAACTCTTGGACAGTCTGTGGTGTAACGTGACGTTGGTGGATGGAGCGAGACATGATGTCCCAGATGTGTTCAATCGGATTCAGGTCTGGGGAACGGGCGGGCCAGTCCATAGCTTCAATGCCTTCATCTTGCAGGCACTGCTGACACACTCCAGCCACATGAGGTCTAGCATTGTCCTGCATCAGGATTAACCCAGGGCCAACCGCACCAGCATATGGTCTCACAAGGGGTCTGAGGATCTCATCTCGGTACCTAATGGCAGTCAGGCTACCTCTGGCGAGCACATGGAGGGCTGTGCGGCACTCCAAAGAAATGCCACCCCACACCATTACTGACCCACTGCCAAACCGGTCATGCTGAAGGATGTTGCAGGCAGCAGATTGCTCTCCACGACGTCTCCAGACTCTGTCACGTCTGTCACGTGCTCAGTGTGAACCTGCTTTCGTCTGTGAAGAGCACAGGGCGCCAATCCTGGTGTTCTCTGGCAAATGCCAAGTGTGCTGCACGGTGTTAGGCTGTGAGCACAACCCCCATGTGTGGACGTCGGGCCCTCATACCATCCTCATGGAGCCGGTTTCTAACTGTTTGTGCAGACACATGCACATTTGTGGCCTGCTGGAGGTCATTTTGCAGGGCTTTGGCAGTGCTCCTCCTGTTCCTCCTTGCACAAAGGCGGATGTAGCGGTCCTGCTGCTGGGTTGGTGCCCTCCTACGGCCTCCTCCACGTCTAATGCTGTACTGGCCTGTCTCCTGGTAGCGCCTCCAGCCACTGGACTCTACGCTGACAGACACAGCAAACCTTCTTGCCACAGCTCGCATTGATGTGTCATCATGGATGAGCTGCACTACCTGAGCCACTTGTGTGGGTTGTAGAGTCCGTCTCATGCTACCACGAGTGTGAAAGCACCACCAACATTCAAAAGTGACCAAAACATCAGCCAGAAAGCATAGGTACTGAGAAGTGGTCTGTGGTCCCCACCTGCAGAACCACACCTTTATTGAGTGTGCTAATTGCCAATAATTTCCACCTGTTGTCTCTTCCATTTGCACAACAGCATGTGAAACTGTTTCTTCCTAAGTGGACAGTTTGATTTCACAGAAGTTTGATTTACTTGGAGTTATATTGTGTTGTTTAAGTGTTCCCCTTATTTTTTTGAGATATATAGACATTGCCAATAAACTCCACCTTTTGTCCTCATCGTGACCATACAACCCAGTTTCAGTTAAAGTGCAGGTAGTCTAAAGTGAAGCACGCACAGGCAAATATATTTATAGTTAGATGAAAGAATGGTGGCATGGTGCCTAATATTAGATTTTTTTCCTCTCAGTCTCGGATGGTAATAGACAGGCAATAACCATTAACAGCTAATGATTTTTTTATACCTTAGGTATATTCTATCCATCACTAATGTTGAAGAAATCGTGGAATATGTTGGGGATCTTCTGCAAGGCACTGACGGCAAGAAGAAAGAGTTTATTGACGAGCTCGTGGACAGATGGCAGCGTTGTCGGAAACAGGACGATAAGGAGCCAGAACAGATTTTTATGAAGCAGTCTGGCACTGGTGAGTTAACCTACACCCATTAATTCTCTGTCTTTGTATTCTAATGCACTGACCTCACTTTGCTTTTGCAGAAGGCTCGGATGTCACAAAGGACACTCAGAAGAAGAAGCGCAAGGGGAGGAACAAGCAGGAGATCGTCACTATCAGCCCGGCTGAGCCTGAGCCGGAGCTGGCGAAGACGCCGATGGACTTGATGAAGGTGTGTAGTGAGGTTAAGCAACGTCGAGGTCTGGTTTGTCCTGTTTCTAAATCCGGTTGCTTCATGTAGGCACAGCAAGAGAACAGCGGCTCCTCTTTGACTAAGAAAAAGAACAAGTTTGTGAATTTATACGCCAAAGAGGGTCAGGATCGACTGGCCATTCTGCTGCCGGGACGTTATTCCTGCGATTGCCTGGCTCAGAAACACACACTCATCAACAACTGCCTGGCCTGTGGCCGGATTGTCTGTGAGCAGGAGGGTTCTGGACCGTGCATCTTCTGCGGCTCACTGGTAAGTGTGAACGCACTAAATCTGTGGTGAAAGTGGTATGGCCGTCTAGTGCAGGTGTGCCTCAATTAATGTCCAGAATACATTTACAGTATTTAGCAGACACTTTTATCCAGAGCGACTTAGTCTTACAATCCAAGCAATTGTAGGTTAAGGGCCTTACTCAAGGACCCAACAGTGGCAGCCTGGCAGAGGTGGGATTTCAAACCCTGGACCTTCTGGTCCATAGTCCAGCACCTTACCCGCTAGGCTACCACAGTCCCCATACAATTTGTGAAATCAAGGACAAGGCAATGTTTTTCCAGTCTTGGTGAGCCTGTGTGAATTGTAGCATCAGTTGCCTGTTCATAGCTGACCAGAGTGGCATCCGGTGTGGTCTTCTGCTCTTGTAGCCCATCTGCTTCAAAGTTTGACATGTTGTGAGAGATGCTCTACTGCATTCATTGAATGTAACACGTAGTTATTTGAGTTACTGTTGCTTTTCTATCAGCTCAAACCTATCTGGCCATTTTTCCTCTGACCTGTGGCATCAACAAGGCATTTCAGCCAGATAACTGCCCTCACTGGATATTTGATCTTTTTCAGACCATTCTTTATTAACTCTGGAGAGGCTGTGTGTGAAAATCCCAAAATCTGAAACCAGCCAGTCTAGCGCCAACAACCACACATCGTACAAAGTCACCTAAATGAGCTTTCTTCCCAATTTTTGACCATGCCTCCATGTGTAAATGCATTGACTTGCTGCCACGTGATTGGTTGATTAGATATTTGCATTGAGCAGCCGTACCTACTGAAGTACTGCGACAGACGTATATGCGATATCCGGCACATTTAAATAACATCAAGGTCAATATGTCAGCCAAAATAGGCTCACCAGTTAAAAGTGTCTTTTTACTTATCTGCGTCAGGTGTGTACTAAAGAGGAGCAAGAGATCCTGCAGCGGGACTCCAACAAGAGTCAGAAGCTCCGTAAGAAGCTCATGGGAGGTGAGAAGTAGTACGTGCATAGCTTGGAGTGGTGGGATTTGAGTTTATCTAACTCGCGTTGTTCTTGGTGGCCCTCTCTTATCAGATCACATGCTGTCCGAGGGCGATGGAGAATACCTTCCTCACCAGGAGGCCAGGATTAAGACGGGCTTGGAGAAAGCCGTGCAGCATAAAGATAAACTGCTGGAGTTTGATAAGAACAGGTACTTTCACGGTGCTTTTGGGTTTGCAACGTCTTTAGGAGGGTCTCAGGACGGTAATGAAACGCAACCTCACGATGCCGTGCTTTCTCAGCGTTCGCCGGACCCAGGTCTTGGATGACGAGTCGGATTATTTCGCCCACGACTCGAACCAGTGGCTGTCCCCAGTGGAACGTGAAGCGCTGCGCAAGCGGGAGGAGGAGCTTCGCGAGCTTCGGCATGCTTCCCGCAAGGATCGGAAGATCACGCTGGACTTTGCAGGCAGACGAGTGCTGGAAGAAGGAGAGGAGCTGACCCATTATTACAACAAGTAAGCTTCAGTCTTTTCCAAAATCTTGGGCTGGTCTCGTCAGATTAGAGGTTTCTTTGATTTAAAAAAAAAAAGAAATAACCAACTTCTACTTAAACTTAAATATGACATATTTTGCTCATTTGAATTTTAAATTTTATTTGTAATTTGAAATAGTTTTGACTGTCTAATCATGTCAGTTGGCTTGATACTCTGTCGGTGACTGATATTTTTAGCTGTTTATTGTTTAAGGTTCTCTGCTTATAATTTTGCAACCAGTTCCAAGTTTTAAGCTGGCCTTACACTAAATGATTTTGCAGTAGTTTCACAGTCGTGGATGAATTTTCAAAGTCTGACTAAAATCCAGACGGTTTTCCTGGAATCGTGTGGAAATGGCTTCCTTTCAGTCGTTCGGTGTAAGGTGGTAATGATAGAAGTCAGTCTTTTTCTAGTCTTGACGTTGTGATAAAATGAGCTGTGTTTAGAAGGTCCTGGGTTCGATCCGAGGCTGAGTGACCTGGGTCCTCACTGGGTACAGGGTGCATGTCTTCCCTGTGTCCTTGTGGGTTTACTCCAGGTGCTCCAGTTTCCTCTCTCAGTCCAAAGACATACAATTGATTATTGATTATGCTAAATCTGATTGTGATTCTGATTAATATGCTCCAACCTCCGTGTGTGTGTGTGTGTGTGTGTGTGTGTACGAGAAGAATGTGTGTGTGTGTGGATATATATACATAGATAGATATACGTGTGTATATATGAAAAGAATATATACGTGTGTGTGTGTGTGTGTGTGTGTGTGTGTGTGTGTGTATGGATAAATAGATATGTATATATACGAAAAGAATGTGTGTGTGTGTGTGTGTGTATATGTGTGTGTGTGTATATATGTATGTGTATGTATATATATAGATAATAGATAGATATAGATAGCTAGGAGATATATATAGATATATATATATATATAGATAGGTATATCGGTAGTTTTTTTTATTATTATATTTATATATATAGAATATATATATATATCTATATTATATATATATATATATATATATATATATATATAAAATGTGTGTATGTGTGTGTGTGGTTATAATATAATATATACAGATAGATATAATATATTATATATATATATTAATATAATATATTATATAATATATATTTTTTTTTTTATTTATTTATAAAAATAGTACATTCATATTTAGATATTAAAGACCACTCTACCATTGTGTGAAAGGTCCAGTTACTAATATGACTGATAAACGTGACTATCATAGGTTTGACGAGGCGGTCAAAGCCATCAACACCGGGTCTTTAGTTCAGGCCTCAAAGAGCTCGCCTCCGGCTGGCCGTCAGCGTCTCGGGGAACTCGTCAACCCAAATATACTGCAGGCCGCCCCACAGGTGAGTGAATTTGCCCACACAATAATCATTTACTGTTATCAATGTGGACTGCTGCATGCTGCTCTTATCTTGTGGTGGATTAGAAGCCCAATAATGTAGTTCTATAGATTTTTATAGCCTCTTATTTTTCAGTCTGTGGTTGACACATTGGAATTTCCATCAGTCGGTTTGGGGTCATACAAACTCTATTTTTAAACTCGTACAGAGTGAACCTGTCTTTCAAGACGGATGTAATTCCACATGTTACTGGCATATGTGGCAGAGCAATATGAACACCATGTTGTGACGGGGCACCCCCTGCTCTGCTCGTGTCTCATAAGCACGTTACTTGTTGCCAGCACGATCTTGCACTTTTCTATTGTACTGTACTGTATGTATATGTGTTTGTGTGTTCCAGTGGGTGGACGTGGGTGGTAGAGAGGGCACTCGCAGACTGGACGCTAAGACGTTGGGCAGTGAGCAGAAAGACGAGCGCTCCAGACTGCGACTGCAGGACAGGGAGCTGCAGGAGATATCGGACGGAGGCTGGTGCCTCAGCATGCACCAACCATGGGCCTCACTCCTCACCTGTGGCGTAAAGAGGTGATTCGTATTGGATCACAATTATGGTTTATTAAACCATAACGGCTGTACTTTAAGGCCTCTGCATTCAATTACCACTTAAAATGAGTTTGTCCAACTGTAGGTTAATGTAATTGTTTTAAGCTATGATATAGTATAGGGCTGCAACTAACGATTATTTTAATAATCGATTAATCGGTCGATTATTTTTTCGATTAATTCATGAATCGGGTTAAAAAAATAAAAACTTTCCATGTTTTTATTCAGAAATATAACATTAAATAACAGCAAATAAGTGCTTACAATAAATGAATAATAAAAAATTAAATTTATTAATAAAATAACAAATTAAATAATAAAGAAAAATAAGTGCATCTCTGATGCAAACACTACATACAGACTCATTCACTCCCTTTCTTTAGGAACTTTGCATTGCAATCCAAAAATGTTATGTCAACATGCTCTCTTTTGACTATGCGAACTTATTTTGAAGATTCCGCATCCGCGCCGGCTCCGCCTCGCTCCGTTCAATCGCTCGTGTTTCTTTTCCAGCGTGACGAAGTGCCGCAAGTAACATAAGCGGATATGATAAGGCGGGGGACACATAAATCATGCGACACAACGAATCGCTAATGAGATTCGTTGTCGACACTTTTAATAATCGATTATTATTGATTTTATCGATTCGTTGTTGCAGCCCTAATATAGTACACATGAAACTCCTGGGTCTACAATAAACTCAGCTTACGATGGATTTTTTGGACTTGGCTTTCCGAATTGTAAGTCAGGGAGCACCTGTATGCTTGAGAAATGAGACAAGTGGAAATAAGCCCGCAATTGCTTAGAACCTTGACTTGGCAAGTGCTAGTGCATTATCGCCAATGCCTGGACTGAATAATGTTGTTGTCTTTGGAAGATGGCACCATTCAGCGATTCATTTAGGGTGCCCATGTTCGAAATCAGAGTTTTTGTTCGAATTTGGGGGCAAAAAATTTTGATGTTCGATGTCCGAATTGCTCGAGTGAAGAGTCGTCTCAAATTCCAAGCTTCCGCTGTAAAGAGAAAGGATAATATGAATGAGGTTGAAGGCTGTGTAGTGTACTGTAATGGTTTTCAGAGTGGTTGAGGCAGCTTGTGAAGCTGGAATGTCTTTCTGGCCTTGTGTAGAGTGGAGGGCAGGACGTGGTACACCTCCCACAGAGGGCGCCTGTGGATCGCCGCTGCAGCCAAAAGACCCACACCTCAGGAGATTGCTGAAGTGGAGACCATGTATCGGCTGATCTACAAACAAGGCATGTTATAGTAGTCTTTCAGTATTGCTTGGAAACGTATTACATACGAATGCACATAGTGTTGACAGGAGGAGGCTCTCGGTGACAGATGATCCAAAGAGATACAGATGTGTAACAGCAGTCTAACTTCTAGAAGTCTAATTTTACACGGTCATGGACTAGCGGTTGACTGATATGGGATTTTTCACGGGCGATGCAGACACTTGCAGAGCAGGATGACCGATGGCTGATGTATAATGCCGATATCATATACAGTACCAGTCAAAAGTTTGGACACCTTCTCACCCAGTGTTTTCCCTTATATTTTTTTTTTTATGTTTTTGAGATTGTAGATTAATGTTGAAGATATCAAAACTATGAGGGAACACATAAGAATCATGTAGTAAACAAAAAAGTGTTGAACAATAAAAGCTGATGGTCGCAAACACCTTAAGAAAAGTCCTCGAGTTAAGTCCTGACAATGCACACCTGTTAATTGAAACCCTAGTAGTCCAGAGGTTAAGATACTGGACTTTGGATCAGAAGGTCCAGGGTTCAAATCCCACCTCTGTCAAGCTGCCACTGCTCAGATTGTAAGATGTTAATTGTAAGTCGCTCTGGAGAAGGGCATCTGCTAAAATGAGATAAATGAGAGAATGCCAAGAGTGTGCAAAGCTGTCATCAAAGCGGAGGGTGGCTACTTTGATTAATCCAAAGTATAAACCATATTGGAATTTTTTAACACATTTTTGTTTACTGCATAATTCCATACGTGTTCGTTTTGATGTCTTCAATATTTTAATATTAAATGTAGAAAATAATAAAGAAAAAACATTGAAACATCCAGACTTTTGACTGGTATTGCAACTTAAACCAGTAATATTAAAGGGGATACAAACTTGCTAAACATAAATGCACATTTATTTAAATTATAAATGCACTTCCAGTGTTTCCAGTCTCTTTTTTATATATATAAATAAAAAATAAAGTAAGTTTTGTTGCACTTAACAACAACATTTATTACCAGACAGCTGCATCTTTTTGTTTCTGGAAACTAATGTTTAAATCCACTTTAAATAATGATTTATATGATTTATTTGCATACAAACAAATGTAAGAGCAGTGCACATGGTTGCAGCATCTTTTTGTTTTCGATCCCATTTCCACTTAAGAGCAGCAAGTCATAATGCTGGAAACAAAGATTTCTTCTCTTTGTTTTTAGTCCTTCAGTAGTCCTACTTTATGAGCTGCAAGTTGGAATGCAGGAAGACCGAGTTTCTGCATTTTCTCCACTATTTTCGAATATGTTGTGAACGGAGATATCGGCCGATGCAGATTATCACAAAATGGCAAAAATCCGTTCATCCGTCGGTCGTTGTAATGGACGTGTGGGACACACTGTAGAAGAGATGCAGCGAATCCACTGGTGACGGACTGACAATTTGTTTTGATTTCCCCAGATCTCCCTTTTCCTAAAGAGTACCCGACTGGCTGCCTGCTCGGCTGTGTCAACATGACAGACTGTCTCTCGCAGGAGCAGTTCAGAGAGCAGGTTAGTCTTTCAATCTGCCTATTTGTCTGTGTCTGTTTCTTCCTCTGTGTGTATATAGAAATCCTTAGAGTCCCTCGCTGAACTTGGAGTCATATCTG